>ML978252.1:1237-123312 GCA_010015745.1 Setomelanomma holmii
AGAGACGTGCAGAGAGACGTGCAGAGAGACGTGCAGAGAGACGTGCAGAGAGACGTGCAGAGAGACGTGCAGAGAGACGTGCAGAGAGACGTGCTTAACCTAAGCTTGTCTAGCTAGGCGATCGCGAGTATGTTACAGTTATCTAGAATATCTGCGCTGCTAGGTATGCGACTCTGCTCTTTGTTATCTACAAAGAATGTGTCCATATCTCTGCGTAGTATGAGAAGACATATACTGCACAACTAGAAACTCATAGTCTCTAAGAACGGCTAGACAAACAACACGCTTAGTCTTAAGTGGTTGAAGCACTTTAACGCGCATACAAAGGCGCGCTAGGTAGAGAGGTACAGGTTGCTTATTTTAGATAGCTATAAGAGCTATCTCATCTAGGATTTCAAGGACTACTGAATTGAACACAAGATTCTAGCTCTCTGCATGCCACCTCACTTATCGCACATCCTCCAGCCTCTTGATGTAGTCTGCTTCTCGCTATTAAAGCGTAAGTACTTCTAATGCGTTTAAGACTTAGCACACTAACGCGTCTTCTATATCAACAAGAAAGGCTTTCTTCTAGCCTTCAAAGACGCGTTTTTAACGTGTTTACAGAAGAGAACTGTCAAAAGGCCTCTGAGGCAGCAGGGCTAGTCCCTATCAATGCGCAGGTGGTGTTGGATTGTCTTGAAGTACGGCTGCGTACCCTACCAGCACCCCCACCACAGGAGACGCCATGGCAGTCAAAGACACAAGTTAGGATCTTAATCAAAGCTAGTGAGCAACTCTTTTACTCAATCGCCTGTTACAGCTCAGGCTGGCCTCTCTCAGCTCATAAAAGGTGGTGAACTAACGCTGCACTAAAACGCGCTTTAAGTAGCCCAGATTTCTGAGCTTGAAGAGCAATTGGCAGTAATGACTAAAAGAAAATCGCGTAAAAGGAAGCAGGTTCAGCGACGTGCTACTATAGTGCTGAGGCGTCTGTAGCGCCTCAGCGATTGAAGAAGACTCGTAGTAGTAGTGATCAAGAAAGAGCCTAACCAGCTTTACGCTGTTGTAGGAATTGCGGCAAGACTAGGCACAACTTGCGAATGTGCTAAAAGGATACAGAGGCTTCTTCTAAATCTGATATAAGCACAATGTACGTAGGCTCTTTGTTTGATAGTGATGAAAGCGAAGATTAGAAACATAAGTTGGTGCTGCCAAGACCTTTTAGGCAGCTTAGTGGGTTAGGCAGCTCGGTGGTGGAATACGTTAGCTATCTAAATATCTACTTTAAATATAACTCTGATACTATTCTACTCTTAGCTTTAGTCTTATAACGTGTTTTCCATAACGTACTCCATGGGCGAGCTGCCCGCCTTGCCAAGCCCCCACCAAAATCTACCGTCCCACACAGTAGAAACGCGATGTCTCAACAATGCAACGAGCTACTAGCTTCAAAGGAGGCTCGATTACAGCTTGTGCTTCAGGCTATCAAACAAGACGTAAATCTCTCCTAACAATGCGCAGCTAAGACCTATAACGTCCCCTAAACAATACTAAGCAACTGACGCGCTGGAATTCCCTTTTAACGCAGTTGCGTGTCTAACACAGCTAATCTTTGTCTAACTAAGGTGGAGGTAATTGTTTAGCATATACTTGACCTTGACGCGCAAGGATTTCCGCCCTAGCTTAATGCAGTGAAGGATATAGCTGATCTACTGCGCAAGGAGCGTAGCTGACAGCCAGTGGGCGTTAACTGGGCTGGGACCTTTGTCAAACGTCGACCTAGGCTTCAAGTTAAGCTTAATCGCAAGTATGACTATAAGAGAGCTCTCTGCGAGGATCCTGAGGCTGTACGAGGCTGGTTCTGACTTGTAGAGAACATGAAGGCTAAGCATAGTATCCTTAACAAAGACAACTGCAACTTTGACAAGTCTGGCTTCATAATAGGTATGATATCAACTAGAGTAGTAGTTACAGGCTCCAAGCGTTGAGGACGGCTGAAGACGGTACAGCAGGGTAATCGAGAGTGGACCACAGTGATCTAGGGTATTAACGTGACTAGGTGGGCAATCCCACCCTTTGTTATCTTCCAGGGCAAGAACCACCATACCGCCTGGTACCAGGAGGAGAATCTACCGTCTGATTGGATTATTGCAGTCTCTGAGAACGGCTAGACAACAAATAAGCTTGGTCTGCAGTAGTTGAAGCACTTTGACGCTTATACAAAAAGACGTACTGTGAGCACAGTACGTTTGCTTATAATTGACGGCCACGAGAGCTACAGCTTGCTTGGCTTCCAGCAGTACTGCAAGGAGAACAAGATTATCACTCTCTGCATGCCTCCTCACTCGTTGCACCTCCTGCAGCCTCGTGATGTAGGCTGTTTTTCGCTGTTGAAGAAGGCGTATAGGCGCCAAGCTGAGAACCTGATGCGCAGCAAGATCAACCACATCACCAAACTTGAGTTCTTGCCCTGCTTTATCGTTGCTTTCAAAGACGCAATTACTAAAAGCAATATCTAGGGAGGCTTTTAAGGTGCTAGCTTAGTTCCACTTAACCTAGAGGCAGTAATATCGAAGCTTGACGTCTGCCTTCATACGCCTACACTACTCACTGTTGACGACGCTCCTTGGGTGTCTAGAACTCTAAGCAATACCCTAGAATTCAGGTCACAATTGAAGCTAATTTAAGAGAGAATTTAGCGTAGTCTCCTGCAGACGTGTCTTGTTAAAGTTGTTGAATTGCTTGTTCAGCTTTTGCAGGTTCGTTTGCTAGAGAGAAGATCTGGCGGATCCTATCCTTGAAGTTTGCTACTCTTCAAACATAAGAGTGTTAGAGACATCCACTTGTTGCTTAAATACTTGATTAGATATAGCTTGACTTATTTGTACGCTAATCCCTTCATAAACGTTGTAACCATAATAATCTTGTTCTCGCCCTTAATCCTGTTGTTGATGTGAAAGTAGGTATTGAACTAGAGGATCTAGTTTTCAAGCTTGAGGCGGTCTCTATAGTAAAGGTCAGGTTTAGCCGCGATATGTGGAGATATACAGGGCTCGTCTTCTAGGGTTGCTATCGAAGTGTCACTTTAGGCGACCTGTAGTGCTCCTGTAGTTGCGGTAGTCATTGTAGTATCGTCTAAGGTACCTTGAAGGGTGTTCAAAGTGTGAAGGTCTGTACAGAAGGGTATCTGTATTAGGTCTAGCGGTTGGTTCTTAGGGGTAGACCAAGGGGATACTGCAATAGGCGTTGATACTAAGACAGTAAGAGGGCGCTTCTGAAAAAGTATCAGGTTTGTGAGAACAATGATTGATTGCTAATACAAAGTTTGAACACGATGGTCTGTAGGAGGCTATCGTCTAAGTATATATACTTCATGAATGTGGTGCTCAGTTCTGAGTGGGGCGCTCCATCCTGAGCGATCATGTGACGTAATGCTCAGATGCGAGCGGTCACGTGACTTGTAGGTGGTTCCTGCTGAGGGGTGGTTTGTGCTACCTCATTGGTCCTTCATAAGCCTGGGGCGCTTATTCTGACGTTGTCGGTAGGAGGTTGTTAACAGTTATATAACGTACTTGATATGTGTGTTTTCCAAAATATCAGCTGCCACCTCGAATCGGCTAGCTTGCTGCTCAAGAACATCAGCTCCCAGAGTAATTTGTTAGTAAATCAATGCAACCACGCTTTCTTGCCGCCACTACGTATTTGAGGCTGTACTACTTGCTGCAATCGCCTATACTGACTTGTACTTTAGTGTCGCGGTTTCCTCCACGTTCATACTTGCTGCGATGCCTGGCACCGGCCACCGCTTACAGGCTGCTGTACTGCAAGCTGTCTGATAGAATCGCTACAGGCGACTGCGACTGAGCCGTCTATAGATCTACTGGAGTCAGCCAGACGACGATAGCAAAGCTGACGTTGAGCTTAGAGTACTGGGGCGTACCATATCCGCCACGCTGTGTACGCCTTAGGCGGCTATCTACACTGCGGCAAGCTTAGCGCGATAGCTTCTAGGCATACCTCGAGGGCTATCCAGGCGCATACCTAGATGAGATGAGGGACTTCTTGTACGACGAGCACGACGTTAGGATCAGTACTACAAGCATGTACTAGGTGCTAGCGCAGATGAGATGGTCCCGCAAGCTTGCAACAAAGCAGGCAAAGGAGCGAAGTGAGCCACTCCGCCGCCTCTATCTTGCTAGGATGGCGCAACACTACAAGGCAGAGCAGATCGTCGCGTTAGATAGGAGCGGTTGCAATAAGCGTACAGCTAACTGCAAGTATGGCTAGTCTCTAGTTGGGCAGCTGGTGGAGTTATCGTATAGCTTCAGGCGATCAGAACAGTGGTTGCTGCTGCCAGCTATGACGATAGATAGCTACATGAGCTTTACAATCTTTCAAGGCGCGATTACAGCTAAGATCTTAGAGGACTTCTTACAGTTTCAAGTGCTGCCGTTCTGCAATCCTCACCTAGGGCCAGCCTCAGTAATCGTGCTTAATAACGCCTCTATCCATTGATCAGAGCGTGTACGGGAGCTTTGCCAAAGGGCTGGAGTACTCCTCGAGTATCTGCCGCCATACTCACCAGATTTCAACCCTATTAAGAGGAGCTTCAAGCAGCTCAAAGAGTGGATAAAAAGGAATTCAGCGCAAGCAGAGAACTTTATTAACTTTAGGGTCTTTCTTGAGTATACAGCGCAGCAGGTGTGCTATAATATTGACTGCAGAAGCTGGTTTAATAGCTGTAGTTATCCCTATTAAGTCTGCTTTCTACTATAGGCCACAGTACATTTTCATAGGCAGAAAACGGCGTACAGATGCGTGCGATTACACCTCAATGCGCAACTAACAAAAGCGATTCAATAATTCTAAAAAAAAAGAGAGCTATTGCTATACATATAGATCAATCTTGTGAAGTCACCCTATTGTATTCGCACAACGTTGTAGTGTTGTACATAGGGCTATCTAAATAGACTCTTGTTGCAGCGCATTTGAAACGCCTTAAAAACCTCAACACTAGCAGGCACAGGCTATTAACGCTTAGGCTACTAAACTTCAAGCATCATCGCTATTGTCCTCTACAACACTGCTAGACAGTTTAACCACTAGTTTCTTGTGCGCAGTCTCTTCTCTTTTCTTACGACGTTCTACTTGTCTCTAGTTACGATCTGTGAGGTTATAGTACTGTGAAGGCCTGTACAGAAGGGTATCTGTGTTAGGTCTAGCGGTTGGTTCTTAGGGGTATACCAAGGGGATACTGCAATGGGTGTTGATACTAAGACAGTAAGAGGGCGCTTCTGAAAGAAGTATCAGGTTTGTGAGAACAATAATTAATTGCTACTACGAAGTTGAACACGATAGTCTATAGGAGGCTATTGATTCTATCTATATACCTGTAGTACATCCCGTACTCCTGTGTGCGTCTGGGAGGTTAGGGTCCTTCTGGGAGGTTACCTTCCCTTAGGATGGTGTCCCTCTAAGATGGTCAGGTCTTGGCGGGATGGTGGTCACGTGACCTTGGTGAGGTCAGGCGATTCTTGCGTCATCCTGTGTGCCCTATCACCAGGTGTTGCAATAATTCGTGTCCGCTCACGTAAGCGAGCCCCACCAGAATGGCTCAACTTTACTTTTTACTATGGGCGCCTATACAAAGTTGAGAAGGCAGTGTATTTGAAGGATATTGCTGCACATGCTTATGAAGCCTTAAATTACTATAACTTATAGAGTTCTATACTAAGCTATTTTTTGGTGTTCCAGACGCGGTTCTACCAGTTTTCTCTCCGCCGTTCTCACAGAGCTAACAAAATCTCTCAGGCATCTGAGAGATACGATCTCTGATCTCATCTATTGTAATTGAAGCCCAGACGTCCTGCAGTATCTGCTTTAAGTGTCGCTTTGTCCTATCCCACTCTCTCTCTCTCCAGGCTCAGGGTATCGAATACGTCGCTTCGCGTGCTGCTTGAGGATGAGCCACATGCCTTTACTAGGGTTGAGATCAGCGCTCTGTCCTAGGTGAACGATAACAGAGATCCAGTTAGCCTGCCTGAGATTTTCTGCTACGTTGTCCTTGCTTTTAGTGCTGTAAGATAGGTCATTGTCCTCTTGAAGATACCAGCTTCGCAGCTCTCCCAGTTGCGCTTTATGCACCTACTTAATATACGATAGAAGAACGTTCTAAGTATAGTACTCCTGCGTCATGTAATGTCCTAAGCTCTTTACCTTAAGCAGTGGAGGCAGCTTTGCTTCCTTTTCTTTGACCCGTTTTAATATCTATAGCTCTGTCAATAACAAGCGTCTTGTAAAGCATATCAATGTCCTCTCTAACTGTAGGAAATTTCTACTTAAGGTACTTGAAGAAATTGCTGGTATGCTTGTTAATCTCCTGCTCATGCTTATATCTTATAGGCGACCACTGAGATGCACCAGATACCTCTGATCTCGCTATTTTTGGTGCAGCTGCCTGCAAGTTAGACTCCTGCAGAGGTTGCTTATTTATCCGCTCAAGCTGCCTAACAATAAGCAGTTTTGTTAAGGTTTTGATATCATCGTCGCCACCTCCACCTATCTGCATCTTGCGCGTTTTCTCATGCTTCTGTAGGTCTCTTGCCTTCATAATTGCAAGTCGTACATCATCAGATAGCTTATTATACGTTGCCTTTCTTGCTGTAATTGCTCTTGCCTAGATAGAGATAATGTTGCTGTTAACAAAGAGGTGATCTTTAAAGCGCGCTAGCTGCCTCGCTGTTAGCGCAATCTAACAGCAATAAGGATAGTTCTTGTAATAGGTATCTGTACAGCGCCATCTATCCTAGATAGCAATAGCATGCCCGCTACCTGCTTGTTTAGCTGCTATTACACCAACAAGTCCCTCCTCCTAAATCACTGTTGTGGTGCACTAGCGAGGACTGTTGACAACTGTCAGCAACAGTAGCTGCTCCGCCAAAATTTCAGCCAAGATGAGCTCAAAATCGACGTTTACTAGCTCGTTAGCATGGTTATTAACCTGTACAATAAGGCGCTGAAAGCTATCCTACGTCGCATTAACACCTTGCTGCAATCGCTTTATTGCGCGCTCGCGTTTGGCCTGCTTAGCTAGGTAAACAACAGCGCAAATAGATGAGATCTTCGCTCTCTTCAGCTGTAGTTCTGCAATAACGTCATCTAACTATTGCTATAGGTCGTCAAACTGCAGCGAGTACAGTTATATGCTGTGCTAGCAGCTTCAGGTATAAAGTGCTTCTCCATATCACTATTAACGCAAGCCCTCTATCTAACGCGCAATATAGGCTCAACCTTATTTGCCAGGGCTTGCGACAAGCGAGGCAGCTATAGAGCGCCTTCTTAATATTGGTACGCTAGCTCAACCTCATCCTCAACACCACCACTAGTGCCATCAGCAGCAACCTCAAATTCATCCTCAGGCAGCAGATCGCCATCTCTATCTTCAAAAGTATCCTCATCTTCACTAACGATATTATCAACTTGCGCAGAGGCAGCTGTTTAGGTGGCCTGCAGCTCAGGCTCAAACAATAGGCTTTGACAACGCGCTAGGCCAGTTGCTAGAGGCAACAGCAGCGCCTTGCGACAGACAAGTTTAGGCGCCAGATAGGTGGGATCTTGTCTGGTTGCCAGCGCTCTACGCTTCTAGGAGGACAGATAAACGCCTTGATTAAATGGCTGCTTCAGCTTACGCTGGTGCTTAGGCGCTATCCTAACAATTGCCAGATTAGGCCTATAATAAGCTCAACACTAAGAAAACGCGATATACAAGCAATTTAGCGCACAGGAACAGCTTTAAGGGCTTTAAGAGGTGAGAAATGGCCTCTGCATTGATTTACTAACAAATTACTATAGGAGGTGATATTCTTAGGCACGACGCTAACGTAAGAGTCGGTGAGTCGCCCTGATCGGCGACTCGCCCCGCCTGAACATCATAACACAAGACCTACACCAACTTTGACTCGTGATAACTTAACTACTATAGCACTAATTAATAACGCGATTGAAGAATATAAATCGCAGGAACTAGGAGAACGTCTCTTGTATACAAAAGTTGCAGAGAAGTACAACATACTATAATGCACGTTAGCGCAAAGATGCAAGGGCCCTCAGGTGTTGATAGAGGCTTATAATATTAATAAGCAGAAACTTAGCCTACGATAAGAGCTGGAGCTTATGGATTATATCAAAGGACTATCAAAGAGAGGCCTTCTACCTACAAGAGAGATAACGTAAGGATTTGCCTCTAAGATTAGCTATTGTTATATTAGAAATAGCTAGATGAGACGCTTTCTTAGAAGAAACAAACGCCATCTCACCTCACGTTAGACTAAGGGAATAGACGCTATACGCCACAAGGCAGACTTAGAGGCAAACTATAAGCTCTACTTTGATCTCCTCTATCAAAAGATAGAGGAATATAGCATAGAGCTGCAGCATACCTACAATATAGATAAGAAGGGCTTTATAATTAGGGTTATTAGAAAGAGCAAAATGATCTTTAGTAAGATGTCTTAGGAGTTAAAAGAGGCAAGGGCACCTATCCAAGATGGCCTTCGTAAGTAGGTGACTCTCTTAGCAGGCGTCTGCGCAGATAGAGAGCCTCTTCCGCCAGGCCTCATCTTCCAGGCTGAAAGAGGCAATATATGATCAACCTAGGTGGAGGATATTAAGGTTAGAAAGCACGACGTCTTTGTCACTTTATCACTCTCTAGATAGACAAATAACAATATAGGACTAGCCTAGCTTGAGCAGGTCTTTGACTAGCATACAAAGAAGAAAGCGCGCTTAAGCTATCAGCTCCTTATCCTTAATAGCCACAGGTTTTATGTAACCATAGATTTTATTAAATATTGCGACAGTAACAAGATCCTCCTTGCTATCTTTCCCCTCTACTTAACTTACAGCCTTCAGCTGCTTAATGTAGTCTATTTTGCGCTACTTGCTAGGTCTTTGTTACGAACAAAGGAAACGACTGGCAAGGAATACATAGGGCGCACGAAATGATGCAATACTGTATGACCCCACCATGAGTCACATGACTGCCATCCCGCCAAGACCTAACCATCCTGGATGGTTACCATCCCAAGGGAAGGCAACATCCTAGATGGACACCAACATCCTGGATAGGCGTTAGGATATGGGATGGTCCTTAAGTATATAGATGAGGCCGATGGCCTCCTGTAGACTATTGTGTTCAACTTCAACTTCATAGAGTACCTTACCAGTACCCTTTGTACCAGTCTACAACTTGGTTACCCTGCACTCGATCTACTGTCCCCATCAGTCTACCTCAGTGCACGTCTTGTACTCAGACTCTGACTACTACTCAGTATCTGTACTTGAACCCCCGTTCAACGATCCCTTCCACTCACTCCCCGAGAACCAACCGTAGAGCCTTCGGCACACAAGACTTCGTCTTTAACCAAGGGCCTTCACAGTCTTACACTAACGAGCTCACCACCTATACTCAACGCAGCTAAGGGCTTCTCTCTATTAAGAAGGGCGACTTCTTTAGATTGTTCTAGCGTGCCTAGACCTCCACCTTCATAGAGAAGCTTATTTTGAGGTCCTTTAAGTTTACTAGCATATAGCTAATAGAGAGGGACGTTATACTTAAAAGATTCTGCCTAAAGACACAAGATGAAGCAGACTAACCTAAAAGCTCTCTAATACTTGCAGATGAGGACTAGAGACGTATAAGAACATTAGTAGATAACGTAGTAAGGGAGAGAGAAAAAAAGAGTGCAAAGAAGATCACTCTTTTACTCCACCACCTCTAGGTGCAAAATAACCTCTTACTCTACGAGAACGAGAGCTTACGTAAGGCTCTCACTACTAAAAAGGAGCATAAGAAGAAGGGCAAGACGCTTAACCTTCAACAGCGTTAATAAGAGTTTTACAGCAAGGCTGTTTTCTAGAGTCCTAGCAAGATTAATAAGGCTTAAAGAAGAGGGAGAATTACTCTAAAAAGCAAACAACAAGCACATAAGAGAATAGGCTGCCTTGTAGACTAAAGAAAGAGCTGAACTTCAGCGCAAGAAACAAGAGGCAGAAGAAGCTATAGCTACCTAAAAAGCTGTAAAATTATCCTAAAGAGGCAAGAGATCAGCCTCACAAAAGGCTAGGTTAAAGACAAAGAGAGCGCAGGTTGCGCATGCTGCTAAAGGTAGTAGTAGAGGTGGTGAGCCTGCATCTGCCCTACTACTAAAGCGCACTAAAACACGCAGCGTCAACCTTCTAGCTTAATATCTAGATAAACTAAAATGATCGTAAGGCCTTGTTTACTACTCTACTACAAATTCTCGTGATAATAGCTATTGTGAGTGGTTGTACGGCCTCATCTTTGTGGGTGGGCATATGGTGTTTGGCGGGGCGAGTCGCCGATCGTGGCGACTCACCGACTCGTACGTTAACTAGATCTGGGTGGCAGCTGGTATTTCGAAAATCACAATATACTCTAAGTGTCGGATCATAGATATCGTCGACATGTCAGTCACACAATCAGGCGCACTGATCGCAGCACTGCGTCTGAGCAGCGCTCAGACCAGACCCCTGAGCCTGCCTCTTCCATAGTCCTCTCCTAACAATTACAAGAACAATCGAACAGAATGCATTCCTAGTTACAGTTATTTCCTTTCAGCACTAGTGCTATAGCCCTCCTAACACTGATCAGTGATTGCTTGAGGCGATCACAGACAGCAAGGTAGAAGAGACAGACTGCTGATATCCTAACATTCTTTTGAACCTTAGGATGATGCATATGTACTAAGAACAGAGCGAGGCAAAGATACAAAGCGCTTTTAACCTCCTTCTCAAGCTGCTGGTTCAGGCCGATCCGCGGACACAGAGCGCGTCAGCAACGCACAAAGGCAGACTGTAGGCATCCTGACGTGAGAAATCTCAGGACGACTACAGCGTGTCAGCTATCTGTACAAGCGTCTCCGGACAATCCGATCACGTACAACCGCCACAGCGCTGGAACTGACTAACTAGCAAGACAACACAGACAACGCGTCAACAATACACGCCAGCATGATGCCAGACAACGAGAGCAACTCCAGCAGCATCGACGTTGCCGTTCAAGACTAGATGCTCAACGACCTATCTGAGCGCAGCACAAGCGAGCGCGCCAAAGCTGTTTCCCTATAGGCTAAGTACACTGCGGAGGAGCTTATAGAAGACAGTCCACACAAAGTCGCGCTTATGGTCATCAACCTATCCCTGTGGGGTGTGCCTGCACTAGAGGATGCAGACGAAATACACGCAACAACCTAGGTTGCCAAGACTATCCATGACTACTATGTTAGAATAGCCTAGGATAAGGAATTATACTTCAACTACTAATAGGAATTTGAAGGATAGACAAGAGAGCTATTCTAGAAGGTTGAGCGCAATACGCTAAAGTCTCTCAAGACTGTGATGCGGCACAGGGGAGTCTACACAGGCAACATCCGCGCTAGAGTAGCTGACTCTATGTTTAACTTACTAGGTGGAGAGAACTCTCCTGAGTGGGACCCTGCTGAGTTCAAAGCTACGAAATTCGACGAGCGCTCTGAGGCGTACCAGCGTCAGCAGAGCGCACACTAGGCAGCTCCTGTGACTAGAGAACAGCTGCAGCCATCGCAGCCGCCATCGCAGCAGCCATCGCAGCCACTGTTGCAGCACCCACGGTCGCAGCAGCCAATACAGCCGCAGCCGCAGCTACAACGACCATTGCAGGACGAGCAACTAGGCGATCAACCAGACGAGCAGTATGGGATGAGACAAGCAGAGCAGTATGGAGTAAGACAAGACGTCCAGAGCCGCTCTTATCCTCCCTAAGAGCCACAATAGCACACGCAGACACAGAGACAACCGCCAGCAACTGCGTATTGCGAGGTCACACCGTTCCCTCAGCAGCCTACGAGCTGAGTACGTGACTAACCACCTGACCTGCCACACGATCCATACAAGACGCTACCGCCGCAATGGTCTCGCAATGATTAGCTTAATGCCAATATAATTACGCAGTTTTCTAAGCTTTAGGACAACAGCAACAAGTATACAGGCAATGCGTACAATCTGCTTAATGACAAGATCAAGGTCTTCTTCAGCATCTGCTGGCAGGTGGACATACAAGAGGAGCAGTTCCACGCAGTGTTTCCCCGTATCCTTACAGGGCGTGCAGAGACATTCTACATACAGGTTGTAGAGAGAGATGACAGCTTTGCTAGCGCGTACACGGCAATCAAGAACCACTTCAACCATGACGTGCATCACCAGCACTACTACACGGACTAGACGACTACAACGTTTGCTCGCACACGCACGGAGAACCCTAACAAAGGGCTACACGAGGTCCTGCAGATGCTGCTTAACAAGCTGCAGTTGTGCTAACGTGCGCTTAGAAAGAACTTTGATAGTAAGGATGCTCTACGCACTACTGTTATTAATGCCTGCCGTAGAGTTCCAGAACTGAAGATGGCACTATTTAAGCTAGCCACAATCTGTAAAGGCCTCTTTTCAGACCTGCGGTCAGCATTTAAGACACACCTAGCTCAGCAACACACAACCTAGATAGTCACAGAGGACTAATACTACTTAGACTGCTGATACAGCAGCAATGGAAGAATCCGAGGTAGATCCTGAGGAGGAGGCAGAGGCAGATTCAAAGCTGCATACTAGAGAGGCAAACAACGCGTTAATAATAAACGTGGATTCAAGCTACGCTGGAGGAAGAAATGCTTCGTTTGCTAGAAGGAAGGATGCTAGTCTACAAACTACACTAATGAGGAGCGCAAAGCTGCACGCGCGCAGTTCTTCTTAGCATGTTACTTTACAGGTAGACAACCGCCTATTGATTTCTCAGTACACCTTGCAGAATACAAAGGCAGTGAGCACACCAGCTAATACAACTAGAGAGGCTGGAGAGAAGAGGAAGACTGCGAGGATAGCGACAATGACGACAGCACTAGCGATCAGCAATACCTTAAGCACCAGTTCTTCAAGAAGCAATGCCTTGCGGATCAGGCGTTTTTGCATCACATCTCTGGCGACGACATATACAGCTAAGGCGCACCGTCAGCACTAGCATCGCAGTTTCTGCTTAAAGACCGCTACACAAGGTCTGTGTACCAAGGAATCCTGCCAGATACAGGCGCAGCCAATGTGTCTACAGTGGGCAAAGAGCAGTATCTTGCACTCACACGAGAGGATCCGACAGTCAAGATGGACACATCTACAGCAGGGAAGGCATCTATTAAGTTTGGCAAGGGCAGTGCTACAGCGTCTATTAGCACTGCACAGGTCTCTACAGACATTAGGACAATCAACTTTGAGGTGCTTAATGCACCTACACCATTCTTGCTCTGCCTTGCAGACATGGACCGCTTAAAAGTCTACTTCAACAACACTACAGATGAGCTCGTTCAGAGCAATATACACATCCCTGTTCTACGCAAATAGAGACATCTATAGTTCTATCTAAACAAGAGAGAAAGAGCAACTGTGTTCCTGACAGAGACAGAGTTGAGACGGCTCTATCGCCGATTTGGACACCTAGCTGTCATGAGACTGGCCAAGCTATTAAAGGATGCTGGCCACGACAACTTTGAAGAAAGAACGCTTAAGGAAGTCACAAAGTTTTACTATCACTGTCAGCTCTATAGCTCAGCGCCACGCTGATTCAAATTCACTCTTAAGGATGATCACCACTTCAACTATGAGATCCTAGTAGACGTGATGTACCTCAGCAGCAAGCTGGTATTGCATGTGGTTAACTCCTTAACTGCTTTCTAAGGCGCAAAACTCCTCAACGCTACCTCAGCCAAGGAGACATGGCAGGCACTGCGGATGCTATGGATTGACACCTATCAAGGACCACCAGACATCATCACACATGATGCAGGCACTAACTTCGCAAGCGCAGAGTTCCGTGCTGAGGCAAAGATCATAGGAGTTACATGCAAGCAGGTGCCCACAGAGGCTCACTGGTCGGTGGGCAAGACAGAGAGATACTACGCACCTCTTCGCCAAGCATGGGATATACTGCACGCTGAGCTCTCAGACGCGATGTCTGATGAAGCAATCCTTCAGATAGCTGTGAAAGCTGTCAATGATACCGCTAGACCTGATAGGCTAGTCCCAACCTTACTGGTCTTTGGAGCATACCCACGAATGACTACAGAGTCACCGCCATCACCATCAATGGTCAAGCGTAGCGAGGCTATCCAAAAAGCGACAAAAGCTCTACGCAAGCTCTCTGCAGAGCGCCAAGTTGCAGATGCTCTGAACACTCGTAACGGACCAGCCACTGCAGACATACTGGCACTCCCACTCTAGAGCAAAGTCTTAGTATGAAGAGAGAGTGATGGCTGGAATGGCCTGTACAAGATCGTTAGCATAGACAGCCACAACGTCACTGTCGACATGGTCAATGGTCCAGCAACATTCAGATCGACTGTCGTCAAGCCATACTACAGACCAGACCACCTTTAGAGCGACCCTGATGCACCACACGCACAGAACGAGTCACATGAGCCGGTAACAGTACCTCCGGCAGCGCAACCACGCAAGAGAGGCCACCCTCCAGGATTAAAGAACAAGCGCAAGGCACACGCGTACATCACCAAGAAGGAGCAGGACGATCTTGAGCTAGCTATCAAGCTACGTAACGATAGAGTAATCACAACATCAGGCGCACCATTTGAAGCGTCTGATGATCAAGAAATCAGCGACCTTGTAGGCTGAGGAGTGTTTAAGTTTGAGCACTACGACAGCAGACTACACAGCAGGGTCCGCATCTTCAAGTCACGCCTAGTACGTGAGGTTAAAGGGAAGACAACCAAGCTGTATAAGAAATCCCGTCTTGTTATCTAAGGCTACTAGGACTATGGCAAGGAGGCTATCTTAACGCAATCTCCGACTATCCAACGATGTAGCCAGCGCCTGATCATGTCGCTGGCGCCTGTGCTAGTACAACGTGAGATGAGCATCAAGCTACGGGATATCACGCAGGCGTATCCACAGGCGCGGACAACGCTGAAGAGGACGATACTTGCATACCTCCCTACAGAACTGGTGTCCTGATATCTAAAAGGCACGCTACTCTATGTGATCAAGCCACTATATGGAATCGCGGAGGCAGGAGTCCACTGGTGGACAACGTACCACGGACACCACTGCAGGGAATTGGATATGTCAACATCCACGTACGACCTATGCCTGCTGATCACAAAAAGTGACGATCCAGACGTCTTCGGCATCGTCGGTATGCAGACAGATGACACTCTCATGCTTAGCACACTAGCGTTCTTATCACTTGAAGAGAAAAAGATCTAGAAGGCAGAGTTCAGATTAAAGCTAAAGTCTATCCTGACACCTAAGGTGGAATTAGACTTTAATGGATGCACACTTACGATAGATAGCAGCAAGCCAGCCTTTGCTCTAAGGCAGAAAGGACAAGGAGGAAAGATCAAGCTGGTGAACGCCAGTGCTCCTGACCGCGCACAACAGTACACTGAGCAGCGCGCCTGCGGAGCGTACATTGCATCAACGTGCCAACCAGAGGCATCATTCGATCTATCCGTTGCCGCTCAAGCGCAGCAACCATCAGATGAGGACATCAAGGCGCTCAACAAGCGCCTGAAGTGGCAGATGGAGAACCTCGATCGTGGCCTGCGCTACGTCACTGTCAATCTCATGGAGGCTAAGTTGATAGTCTTTGTAGACGGCTCTTTTGCCAACAACAAGGACCTCAGCTTACAGCTAGGCTTCATCCTAATGCTTGTCAATGAGTCCACTGATGTCAGCAACACCTTCAAGATCTGTGGCAACGTGATACACTACAGCTCTACAAAATGCAAGCGCGTCACTCGGAGCGTACTGGCCTCAGAGATCTATGGCATGGTTAACGGTTTTGATATAGGCATCGCTATTGCCACCACCCTAAGGATAGTCACTGAACGACTTAGACTACCTGCAATTCCCTTGGTTATCTGTACAGACTCGTACTCCCTATACGAGTGCCTGGTAAAGCTTGGGACGACAAAGGAGAAGCGTCTTATGATCGACATTATGGCACTGCGCCAATCATATAAGCGTCGTGAGATCACAGAGATCCGCTGGATCAACGGTGATGACAATCCTGCAGACGCCTTTACTAAGGCATCTCCAAACCACGCTCTTGAAAGCTTTATTAACAGCAATGAGCTGACAGTCTGAGTGGATGGATGGGTACAGAGGCCAACAGGCCCTGATGTTTGATGCTACACACATACAGTCACTACCGATACACACAGCCACTAGCAGCACATGCAGAGTTCCTCATTATCTAGAAAGAAAATATCTCCAGTGTCGGATCATAGATATCGTCGACATGTCAGTCACACGATCAGGCGCACTGATCGCAGCACTGCGTCTGAGCAGCGCTCAGACCAGACCCCTGAGCCTGCCTCTTCCATAGTCCTCTCCTAACAATTACAAGAACAATCGAACAGAATGCATTCCTAGTTACAGTTATTTCCTTTCAGCACTAGTGCTATAGCCCTCCCAACACTAAGCGCTGTTTCTTTTAGATTCTCATTAGATTTCGAGATTATAATTATTTGAGACACTTCTGCAGCACAAACTCAAGAATATTCTAGACGTCCGACTCGACCTTGTGAACCCGAAGCCCAGCAAGCTCGCTCCACGCACTCAACCGCATCGAACGTTCCATTGTCGATCGTGTGCCAATTCCTACCCCCATCAAACGTGATATCGGAGCCTGAAGTCCCAACGGCAACAGCAATATCTCTTTGCCCCGGGACCCAAGAGACACCGGACCGATAGCCAGCAGGAAAGCTCTTCGACGTAACCCACGAGGCACCACCATTTTGCGACCAAGTTGAGATGTTGACATTGCCCGTCGGTTTCTCGTAATCGCCTCCTACAGCAATGCCGTGCCGTGCATCGCGAAAACGCACCGAAAACACACCCGCCGCTGGACCACCTGCTATGGAACTGTTGCTAACCTTCCAGTCATGCCCGTCCTTACTTCGGAAAATCCGTCCAGGATCCACACCACCGGATGCAATGTACCAGCGGCCTGCTGCTGCTTCAATGCACGTTCCAGAAGCCGCAAAACCAAACTCGCCAGCGAGAGCTGCTGGCATGCCTGAAGGATCAACAAGATCCCAGGTTGCGCCTCCATTCCAGGTCTCAATGAGCCTGAACTTCCCGTCTACAGGATCGCTCATGGCAAGACCGTGTCTGCGATCCTCGAAAGCCATACAGTCGTAGAACGCGGTGGGCTCTGAGTTGATGAAAGTCGGCTTCCAACTCTTGCCGCCATCCACAGTCAGGTAAATGCGTGATGCATTTCCTTCACCAATGGACAGGGTAATGGCTACTTTGGCCGAGTAGGCTTGGATGTCACGAAATTCGAATGTAGTAGCATTCTCGGGTAGGGGATTGGGTGAGACATTGATCCAGGTCAAGCCGCCGTTGGTGGTCCGTAGTACCGTTCCGGCTGTGCCTGAAACCCATACGACTTTTTCAGAGACAGGTGAGAGGCCCCGAAACTGTCGCGTGCTGTTTGTCGGGGTGATCGTCCAACTCAATGCCGGAGGAAAAGAGATCGCGTAGACGCTAGGAAGGCTAGCACTATATGCTGTCCATACCAAGAACGGTGTGAGGAGATTCAATGTAAGCCACATACTGTATAAAGAGGCTCGACGTCTAGAGAATGTGTAAGAAAAATTGAACAACGTTGGTCGAAAGGAGACCTTTTCACTGTTATCGTTGTGCAGACCCCGCATGGACGTCGACTGGTAACCTGGATAGGCAGGTGTGAGATCGTCGTCATCGATCGTGTCTTGGACAACCAATTCACACAATCCAGGCCAAACGGGAAGATTTGGAGTCGAATCTGAGGCAGGTAGTAGTCATTGCACGGAAAGGTTTCATATTCAGCATAAGGTCCACTGGCGGGCTGGATATGCTATCATGGATGCATGGACTGAGATCACAAAAGTGGGAGGAGGTCGAAGATTATTTCTACAAGACATTAGTGGAGAATTACCTCGAGTCTTCGAGTAGGACGATAGCGAACGAGCCTTGTTGTTGCTTGCAATTTTGGAGTCGACAGGTTGAGGTGAGGCCCCATGCCACACGGCAGTGGCGCCAAGAAAGTTAGCCGCGAGCCGCCAAGGGTGGTCCCTGTCGATCACTTTAGACACGCGAGCGGCTTGTAAACACAAACACCACATGGCATTCGTACTGGCCCTGCGGCGACAATGAAGTCGAGACTTGCACCGGCATGGCGTATCTTCGCGCTGTTCTGCCTGCTAAGTGAACTTGCTCATGCTTCGATCGGTGACAGATCCCATGAGTTTCGCGATTGTGTGCAGGTATGTGGTGTTGATGTCTTATAACAGCAGCTCGAAGCTTGAAACTTATCACGACTGCAGGTCTGCCAGGACGCTAATTGCGGAGACGAACCGACACCTATCCCCGTCCACCGCCGCATCCTCTTCTGGGACTGTCCCGCCGAATGCGACTACACGTGCCAACACATCGTCACGTCCACCCGCGTTGCCCGAGATCCACCCTACATGCAACCTGTGGTTCAATTCCACGGTAAATGGCCCTTTTACCGCTTCATGGGAATGCAAGAACCCTTCAGTGTCATCTTCAGCCTGTTCAATTACCTGGCACACGACTGGGGCATGACGCAATTGCGCTCCCAGATCCCCGCCAACTACACGCTGCGCAAGTACTACTTATGGTTCGGCTACATCGGACTGGCAAGTTGGACTTTCAGCATAATCTTCCACACTCGCGATTGCAATGTGACCGAGAAACTGGACTACTTCGCCGCGGGTGCCAATGTGCTGTATGGACTTTACTATGCGCCAATTCGAGTGTTCAGACTGGATAAGAACGAGCCACGGAAGAAGAGCTTGTTACGGGTGTGGACGGCGCTATGCGTGCTGCTCTATATGATGCATGTGGGATATTTATCGCTATGGAGATGGGACTATACGTACAACATGGCGGCGAATGTTGTTGTTGGAGTTGTAGCCAACCTTCTTTGGAGCGGCTTCAGCTATGTGCAGTACCGGAGAATTGGGCGGACCTGGGCAGTATGGCCAGGTCTTTGCGTGGCGTGGATCATTGTGGCTATGAGTATGGAGTTGTTAGATTTCCCGCCGTGGAAGGGAATGATCGATGCGCATAGTTTGTGGCACTTGGGGACGGTGGTGCCCACAGTCTTGTGGTACAAGTGAGTTCACTACCCAAACTGGAGAAGACATAGGCTGATGACCATAGCTTCCTTGTTCGAGATGCGCAAGAAGACATAGCAGGTACGCGGTCCAAGCGATAGCAAGGCCTTATGCGGGTCTTCACGAAATGCTACGCTGGCCTCAACGCTTACCACGAGGTCCCAGGAAAATTGCCGACAGCTGATCGTGGTGCAGGCATTCGCAAGGACTGACTGCTGCGAATGACTTGCAAATACGTATAGCGGTGGCGGTATCGATCAATAACATACTCGAAATTCTATGTCGTCTTTGGACTTCCTACGGTTTTGCCTATGCTCGTTCTTGCCGAGGCTCATTTTAACTACAGCGACTCGTCCACCCACAAAACCCCACGAAAAACTCGAATCGTGCACACTAGTAGGGCCGATACAGGATAGGCGGCGTGAAGGTGTGGTTGGCATTAGGGTAGCACATACCTGGTGGAGAGGTAATGGCTCGACAAAGGCGGGTGATCAGAGGAAGACGTTCGACGAAAGCATGGATACATTGCGCGATACGTGCCGTCATGGTGGAATGACAACTCACTCACACAGTATAGTACACATTCCCATCCATAAGATGCATATTGTACAGATCCCCTTCGTCGCTCCTAGTCACACGCCACCTGGCTGCTGACTACTCGCTGACTCTTCAGTTTCGCTTCACTCTCCATCTAGTTTTTCGCCAATGTATCCCTTCTCTTCGTTAGCTTGGCGACTGTCTTGCTGGGCACAGGTCTACCAAATTCGGGAGTTCTGCGAGTGCCTTCAGCAGGTGGGAGGACGTGCCTCCTAGAAGGCTTTCGTGGAGTAGCCCATCGGGATTTGTTGGACGAACTGGCAAGGCCGCGCTCCCATAGTGCATAGGAAAGGACCTTTTGCATCCCCATCTTCGTACGTGCCTCTACCTTGTCAAGTTTGGAGCCCCGCAGCGCAACGTTGCCAAGAGCAAGCAGATCTCCCAGGTCAGCTCTGGCCCTGGAAGTCTCTAAAGCAGATCCCTGTTGTTTGGCGCGTTCCCGTGCCTTCTGACCTTCGATGTGGATGGCACTGTATAAACTTGTAGGCTGCGGTTTCGCAGCAGCGCAAAGATGACTGTAGATATCACCAAGTGTTTTGCTGGCGGTTAAATGCGAATCAGGTATGCGAAGACCCGTTAGTTGGTGCAAGCGCTTGAAGATCTAGTAATGTGTTAACTTTATTAAAGTCAGTGTGAAGGTTTACAAGTCTTACAGCAAACTTGACGGCGAGGTCAGTGACTGGCACTTGTCGCCACCTGACTTCACTCGCACCAACCGTAGAATATGTGCTTTGTCGCACGGCTTTTCTTAAGGCTGCGAAGTCGTTGGCGAGGCGTTGCGCCCGGTGTTCAAGCACGGTTTGACGCATGCCGCTAATGGCCGAGCGAGACGATTCGAATGCCGTTATGAGCTCAGCGATACGTACGGAGGATGGAGCAGAAGGTGTTGCTGTCGGCGCCTCAGCATTGAGCATATCCTCGACCTTTTCGGATATCGCAGGCTTGGCACGTGGTACCGGCCGATTCGACATGAAGTCAAACGGCTTCTTCTCAGGATCAATCTTGACAACAGCTGCCCGCTTGAACGCTGGCGTGGCCGGATCCATGGTTGGCATCGACTCCTGCGGCAAGACAGGGTCCAAAAGATCCGCTGCGTCTTCTACAAGTACCTCACTCTCGGCGTCGACAAGTTCTTCCTGCTCAACTGTCTGCGCTGGATCCCATTCAGGCGGATTCAGGATGATGTTTAAAATCTGCTCCGCGCTCGTGTACCTGGGGTAGGTGAGGATAAGCTCACCGCTCGTAGAGGTACGAAGCTTGACATCATGGACCCACGGCGGACTTCCATACGAAGAATAGACGCCTCGGTTGGGTAAGCTTGCCATATCCAAATCGAGACCCGCCTCCTTCAAGGTGTATACTTCGGTCACGGCTTGCACAAACCGGGTCGGCAGATGTCCGCGTTTCGCAATTTTCCTGTGGAGACCAAAGCTACGTCGTATCAGCACAAAATTGGCAAAGATCAGTGAACCGGACTGGTACATACTCGTAATTTGTATATGGTCGACCAGTCATTTCATGCACCGCGTCTCTCACCTCGGGAGTCAAGGAGCTCCCACCTCGCGCAGAATATGACGATCCTGTCAGAGACTCGATCTCCTCCACCATGCGCATGGTCAAGGGCGTATAGGTCCGACATGTGAGCTTCTCGAATTCTTTAGCTAACTCGACTTCACGCTTCTGATCGAGCCACGCTTCTCCACCCACGTGCATCAACTTGGGCCCACCAAGCTCCTCTGCCGGGACATATTCATAGGTCGCCGTCTCAGTAACAGTCGACCCTGCCGAAGAGCGGGTTCTACCTCCACGTTTACGCTTCTCGAGGTCCTCCTCGAGAACCTCCTCATAGTCGCCTTGCTCCTCGGGGGCGATTCGCACGGGCGAGGTAGGATCGTAGGGATCAACATGCGCGCCAATGGGCTCCGAGTCCCCGAGGAGCCGCTTCTGCCATCTCCGCACGAATTGCTGGTGCTTCTTCTTGTCCTGCTTGCCTGGCAGCAGGAAGGCGTTGGCGGAGGTGGTGGAGAATGCGGCGGTCGAGTTTCGAGTATGCGTGCAGCATGCGGCAACAGAAGGACAGGGCGAAGGCGCTATCCGTGGCCGTGCCGTGAGCGGGAGATGCGCGGATAAGTCAATTGCCCGCGAAGGGGGCGGTATTCGACGCATTGAGGTCGAGATGCGTGGTTGGCAGCTTCAATAATTTCTATCGACGTGACAGTTGCGCACAGCGTGCCAAGCCCGCCGCAGATTGACCAATCAACATGGCGAAAGCGCCGAACGGCAACTGCACATTTATAAAACATGAATTCTCTTGCCAGAAACGTGCTTATTTATGCAGACTATGGGGTATATGGCGCCTCAAATATCACCAGAGAACTTCTTCTGCAGCCATGTCGAGCCTCTCTCGTCGTACTCAGCCTTGTCAACAAGCACTTCCTTCAGTAGCTCCGGCTGGCTTGCAAACCTCGCGGCGCCCAACCATGTATGCTTGATTGGGTTGTCTGCCCACGATATCTTCACCAGATATTGTGCCGGGACCAGCGCCCTCAGCTCGTCTTCCAACCGTTCGATAAATCCCGTGATCAGGGAGTTGCCGCCCACCACAACCACATTTGACAGCATTCCCACTCGCAAAGCTTCGGGCAAACCCTTCATCGACTCCATCACTGCCCCAGGTATGCCAGCTTCCTGGATGCCGATATCCGAGGGATTGAACAGCAGCTCAGGTACGGCAAAGCGCTCGTTCCCCATGGGCAGGAGGTCCTCCCTGGGACCCTGAAGGGGCTGTAGTCCTCGTCGCATCCGCGATTTGGCAGGGTCGTGAGGTCTTGCATGGCCATGTATAGCCGTCTCATAGTCCGGCAGCACGTAGTCGACCACGACGCTCAAATCCCGCTCCCTTTTGTTTCCCAAGCGCCCCTTCCACGTCCGCTCGAGGTCCATTGAGAAGTGCTGTGGAGATGGCGCAACGTACGATATGGCCTCCTTGATTTCGTTCATCAGATACGTCTCCTCCATGAGATTGTAGTGTCGGAGCGAGGCCAGCTCTTTGATGTAGTTTGTGAGCAGCTTCCCACCTACAGTAAGCCGCCGTACAGCTGATTGGATGAGCTTGCCATTGTAAAGAGGCAGTATGGTCGTATCTGAGTAGGACGTATCGATTACGAGGAGGCACTCTTGCGGTAGTGCGGCCAGCGATGCTGGGCTGAGAGGATGATAAGCGTTAAGGCGAGGGCCCACGCAGCGGTAGTAGGATGCAAATTCGAACTGCTCGAAGACAATTTCGTCACAATTTTTCTGCAGCTCCTTTGGGCAGTTGGGCTTCTCCGTCAAAAGCAGATTCGTCTCTCTGGGATCACACTGAGCGGGTTTAGCCTGTCGTTGTCGTGAATCTCGTCGCGCGTGCACATGATACCTTCAGCACTTCTTCCACGGCAGCGCCCATAAATTCATGCTCCCAGATGGCCTTCTCAGCTTCCCAGTTGACAATGAAGCCCTTCTCTACCGGCCGTCTGAAGGCCAGCTCGCCAAAGTCCTTGCATCCGTCCAGCTCCGAGCCGACATATGTGCACTTGTCGCGAGTGCTACGCGCAATGCAATTTGGAATCACGCGACAGTCGTCGTACGTAGGGGCGTTGGATGTGCCAGGTACCAGGCCAGCTTTGATAGAGCACGCGCCGTTGTCGATGACGAGTGTCTTGCTCGGTGCTGCTGCTGCTGATTTTCGAGATCCCTTGGGCGGCATGATTGGTGCGGGGGTGGATGGCGGAGCGTGCATTGTCGAGGTTGACGGCGCGACGCACACGCTCTCATATGACACTCAGTCAGGCTCATATGCTGCGCTGCTACTCGAACGGGTTTCCTTTCGCTGATACGGAAGGACACCACACTACTTCACTGCTATTATCTCGTACGCTGCAAATGGATACAGAGTCGTCACCACCTTCGAGGACCTGATACGCCTCCAATTCGAACCGCTAGGCTGGATTACTTTCTATCTCGCTTTGCCATTCTACCACGACTTCGCCTTCGCCCATGGTTGCGCCACTGGGCGTCCCGAAGCGCTGCAGTTCTGGTCTGACGACGAGCTGTAGGAACTTTGTGCTTTGGCTTCTCTGGCTGAGGATAACTCTGTTATCCTGGTGCAGGACGACAAAGAGCTAGTAACGCCGCAAACACACTTCCGTCCAAAGCCTCGCAGCAAAGTGCAAAATGGATTCGAGGGAATCACGGTCTGTCTGGTCAAGGTTGCTACGCCCGGCATTTTGATGGCATTTCCCGACAGCCGACAGCGCTGTGTACAGGCTTTCCACCATAGAACCAGACTCAGCACCAACATGTAAGCTGGAAAATCTCCTAGTGAGTAAGCAGTAGTGGGTGAGTGGCTATGTCTCCGCCCCGCCCCGTTATGGACATCTCCTGGTGTCGCTTTCGCAAGCGAAGTTCGGCTTTGAGGCGACATTCGCGTTTCGTGTACATCGCGCGCCATGAAGTATACCGGATGAACGTATGGAGAACAGAGAGTGCACTTATCTCGGTTACGGAGTTGGGACTCAGTTTGACGATGGTGTTGATGATGTCCGCACATGGCAAATTGTGCTCAAACTTCTTCTCATTCATGTCTGTCCACCACTCCTAGGTATGACGCCCCACCAACGCTGCACAATCACAATCTCCGCATTGGCTTCCTGCCATTACCGGTACACCTTGCGAGATATCTTGGCTTCGGCCTCGGCGAGAATCGCACGTTGAGCGAAGGCGTCCGAAAGGCACATTCACATCCCCGGTGTAGTTATTATTAGGCAGCGCGGATTGACAATGAGGGGGATATGACTACAAACCCAAATGGATGAGGATGAATTGTCGAGGCGGAGTATGCTCAAGCTCGAGCGATCGATTGTCGACACGCACGTATAACTTGAGCCGTCTCCTGTAGCACTAACTCATCGTCCATCGAGCAACCCATTCATCACTCGACGCTACATACTACCAATACCCTTCGATCTCGTTGTCTCATCATTAAATAGCCCCAATCTCTTCAAAACACCATATACTATTTTCACTATGGGCGGCGCACCACCCCGACCCACCGTTCTTCCAAGAGGCTGTGAGTTTGTCAACGCCACTTGCCCGGTCGAAGCCACCATCTACGGCTACGATCCCTCTCTACCCGCCAATGCCTTCTTTGCTGGCTTCTTTGGCCTTGCCGCGCTCCTTCAGATCTTCTATGGGATTCGATACAGGACGTGGTCCTACATGGCTGCCATCTCGTTGGGTTGCGTGGCCGAAAGTGTCGGTTACGTAGGCCGCGTGATGATGAACGATAATCCTTGGAACGACATGGCGTTCAACATCCAAGTCGTATTGTTGATCTTCGCGCCATCCTTCCTAGCAGCAGGAATATATCTGACGCTGAAGCATGTGGTGCTGCAGTTCGGGCCAGAGTGGAGTCGGCTCAGGCCGAGTTGGTATACCTACATCTTCGTCTGCTGCGATGTAAGCAGTCTAGCGATGCAGAGTGCTGGGGGTGCAATGGCGGCAATGGCCGACCCAGGAGAAAAGATTGGTGATATTGGTACAAACTTGATGATTGCCGGCATCATCTGGCAGGTCGTCAGTAAGTTCTTCTCTTTCTATCCCTGTCGAGTTATCACTGACTGATCGTCCCAGTTCTGGTAACCTTCGCCCTCATCGTTGGAGAGTACAGCTGGCGTACCTACCAGAGATGTAACATCCTCACCCATGACGCGCTGCAACTCTGGGCCGACCGTGGTTTCCGACTATACTGTGGTGCTGTCGTAGCTGCTTACCTTTTCATCCTCGTCCGATGCGCCTATCGTATTTCAGAGCTTCTGGGTGGCTGGGGCGGTGAATTGATGCGTATCGAGATTGAGTTTATCATTCTTGAGGGCGTCATGATTTGCCTCTGTGTGTTGGCGCAGACCATCTTCCATCCTGGAAAATACTTCCCAGCCATGGCCAGTCCACCAAAGGGGAAGCACACGCGCGTTAAGAATATCGACGATACGGAAATGCAGCCGCTGAGCAACTACGAGGAGATGCGACCGGCAGGACGGTATGAGGCATCACGCTCAGGAAGTCGATACGAAAACACCAGAAGTGATTAGTGTGAGACAAGAAAAGGGGGGCTTGTAGAGCGTCGTATGTTGAGCAGTACGTGGTCGGTGTTTGAAAAGATTGTGGTTGCAGAAGGATCAGGACATACTTGCGAGCTTTCGCGCTTGTCAATTGTAAGTCTCACTCCAGCCATCCGTGCCTTCCCAATCAGAAGGAGAATGTCTCTATCATTTGTCCCCCCCCCCCCCCCCCAAGAGAATTGAGTAGAAGTATGTAAACATCGCAGTACACGATTCGAGATGACCAAAACTCCGCAATGTTCCACATACCCCTTAACCGAGTTCTCCCTTTTCATCAGAACGCCCTTGACAGTCCGCGGCTGGCTGCCCCATACCCAGTGCGCCAACAACCTTTCGCGTTAAGCTGGTCACAGGCCAGACATTCTACTCCTGTGTCCTACCGCCGCCCATACGCTCGATGTTGCTCAACAATCTACTCTTGCCTCCGCTCGTGCTCCGGTTTAATCCTGGACCACCTTGGAAACCGAAGCCATTGGGTGCCCGCAGACCGGATGGTTTCGATATTCCGCTGTTGCTACGCTCGCCCATTGCACCAAGACGATCGCCCATCGCACTGCCTGGACGCCCGCCACCCAATGCGGAACCTGGACGAGAAGCTGTAGGACCACTGCCTGCGAGGAAGCCAGTGTTGCGCATCGCGTGCTCGGCCGGTGCGTGTTGCTTTGGTGCCGTTGGAGGCCCGCCGCCCATCTGTGAACGACGAAGATCATCCTGTTGCAGTTCTTCCATCTTCTCACCACACATGGACAGCATTTGCTCGGCTGCTGCAACAAGCTCACCCTTCTCGACGCGTTCGGCCTCGAGGTCTACAAGAAGCGCGTCGTGTGACTTTCGAAGCGATTGCAGTTCTGACTGTAGTCCCGCGAGTTTGGCTTTGAGGCTTTCGATCTCTGCGCGTTGCGATTCGAGCTTTTGTAGATCTTCCGTGTTTGAGACAGACGTTGAGGAGCCACCGTCGTCCTTCTTAGGTGACATGCCAGGCGGAAGTACCTTGCTGAATGTGTCATCGCGCTTCTTCTCGGCCTCCTCCACCTGTCTCTCGAGGCGAATTATCTGCAGCCGCAAGTCTTTGCATCGCTCATCAGCTTTCTTTTGGTAGTTATCTTTCAAAGCTTTTATCTTTTTCTCGTGCTTGGCTTTGTAGGCAGAGTGCAGATCCCGGGCTACCTCGTTGACCTTCTCGGCAATGGCTGTCTGGCACTCAAGCTCAGAATAGATCTTCTTGTTCTCCCCTCCGTCGTCATTGTTGATGAATGTGGTCATGTCGACATTCTTGCTCTCAGCCTCGATGATCTTGGTCTCAAGGTCCGACGAGCGGTTCTCAGCTTCCTCTGCGCGTCTTTCGGCATCGGCCAGCCGCTGGAGAAGTTGCTCCCGCTCGCTGTCATTGCGTGCCAGCTCTGCTTGCACATCTTGCAGAAGGCTTTGGACTTCCTCGCCCTTCTTCTTCCAGTCTATCATCTGAGCCTCGGCATACTCGCGCGCCGAACGTTCGTCACGAACAGTCTCATGAGCTTCACCCACACGACGTTCGGCATCAGCCACCGCCTTAGCCAAAGACTCTACTTCAGCTTCCTTCCCAGACAAGCTTGCACTAAGCGAAGAGATTTGTGACTGAAATTGCGATTTGACAGATTCCATCTCCCGAATGGTGACCGTGGGCAGTGATCGCGGAGTCGGTGGAGGCGGCAGCTCAAAGTCCAGCAGATTCAACATCTGGCGACTCTGGCTGGGTGTGGCTGGAACATACGATCCACCCTTGACAGGCGATCTTTGGTTCTGATAGTACGAACGAAGATCAGGTTGTGTGCTGGACTTGGTGGGTGATGGGCGTCCACGATTAGGGGACGCCCGGCGAGATTGCGAAAACGACTGTATTTGCTCTGTAAAGTCGAGAAGCAGATTGGTGGTGTCGTTCTCTTTGTAAGACCGGCGAGGTGTGGGCGATGGTGTGCGCTCGGTGCGCCGGGCTGTAGACGGTGTCATCTGGGTGCGTGCACGAGGTGTAGCCTGTCGTTGTTAGCATCATGTACGCAGGTGAGGCATCAAATCACTGACATCTAGCAGCCCATCCCTCGTCGGACTCTTCTGCAAGAAGGCAAATTTGGTCATATCGAGCCCGGGCATCTCAGAAAACATGCTGAAGCCGGTGTCGTCAATGTCTGCTGATGTGAGTCCTGGACCATCAGGGTTGAATTCGGTGTTGTCGATGTCCAGGTCCAGATCGAACTGGTCGTCGTGCGATCTCTGCCTTGTCAAGCACTCCTGTCTCTCGGTGCGCATCTCGTCCATGAACTTCATGGCGACAGTCAACCCTTCGTTCTCTCGGAGAGCAGGCTCGTTGTGTGTTGACGACGATGAGGAGGAACCATGTGCTGGCGTCGGCTGTAGGTCCAATTGGTTGTCTTCAAGAGCGGGAGCACGCTGCTTTGTTTCCACTGAAGGCGCACGACTCGACTTTGAGGGCGATTGGCTCTTTCTGGAGCGACTGCTCATGGCTGACTCCGGACGCTCGGCAGGAATCTGCTTGACTGGTGACGTCTTCTTCGGACTGGATCGCTTGCTGATACTGTCGTTCCTTGCGGCCTCTTCGAAGTCGTCCATTAGATTCTTGACCGGCGAGGTCTTCGTTGGACTGACGCGCTCTTTCAAGCCCGACTTCTTCTCTGGCGAGATCTTGAAAGCAGATTGTGGAACGTCGTCGAAATCGACCAGCGGCTTCGAGGGCGTCGGCGCAACATTCGGCGCAATATTCTCCTGGTCGTCGACGTCGATGTGCGACACGAATGGCGACGAGGGCGGATCGTGGAAAGTCATGTCGAAATCATCGTCAATGAGCATAGAGTTCGAATTTGCGTTGACCTGTTCGGACGAGAGTGCCGACATTGGTTCCGTCATCGTGGAAGCCAAAAAGTGGTGATACCACGGGGTCCAGTGTCGTGGTTTCGAGTGTAGGAGAGCTGCGTGGTGCTTGTGTTTGGGCGAGGTCCGTGGCTCTTCCGTAAACAAACACGGTCGTCATGCCCCGATCGCGACTAGTGTCGCCGTGCTCGGCAAAACGCCTGGTCTGATTTCAACCACTGAACATAGGCTACTGCTCGTACATAAATGCTTGTGTACCCATGATCTATCCGTCTATGTGCTCTAACCCGCAGATGATGTGCAAGATGCCTGTTGCATCAATGGCTGATGGCGCTTCGCATCGCTGCAGCCAGACGCTGATATTCTTTCAGCAGCTCGTCTACCTCCTTCAACTTCAGTTCTTGCGCGTCTTTAGCTTCCAAGAAGCGCTTCACCGGCGGTGATGTCTTCTTTAGCAGTTCTATTGCAGCAATCGCTTTTGTGCCCTTTTCATCCCCTTGCAATACTTCACCCGATGCTGTACGACTTGGTGCTTCAGGCAACGGCAGCTGCTTGGATTGCTCGGAAATCGGGGATGGAAGCACCGGAGTACTACTGCTGCTCACAGCTCGCCCGAAGCGCGGCAGGACGTTGATACCAGCTAAGCGATTCAATGGGTTGAGACTGTTGCCCATGTTGCGAAGCGAGTCGACAGCCGAGGTGTTGCTCTGCAATGGCGCTTCTGTCTTGGATCCTGCTGGCGACGGAGTCTTCTCGTCGACTACGCTTGGAGTAAACGCCACGCGCCGGCCACTACTACTTCCCCCGGATCGAGTCGAGTCGACACTACGCTCCCTGATTTGTTTCTTGCCGGCGAAGATATCCGACATCTTTGCTTCGAGCCTTTTATTGCTTGACGTCTCGTGACGATCCTCTCCATGCGTTGAGCTCGCCCCGCCCACGCTCGAGGCATCATCGTCATCGTCGCCTTTTGTCGGGGAGCTCATCAATTTCTTTGCATCCTCCAATGTCTTTGGAAGAGCCGGCTGTTCTAGGACAGGTCCATTCGGGTTCCTGTCGCGCAAGCCGCCAAAGAAGAACTTGAAGCTGGTATCCAGAGTGTTGTTAATACGTCCCATAGCTTGGTCAGCCGAGTCAAGAATTGATTCCCGTACAGCGTCTGATGCAGCTTCAAACTTGGTTTGCTGTGTTTGTAAGAGATTGCTGAGCCGGCGTTGAGCCTTGGTCGTAACCGGGCTCGTTGGTTCGTTGGCTGTTCCTTTTGATACAGGCGTGGCCGGAGTTTGTATCAGATCCGGTGCATCTGAAAGGCCCAAAGCCATCGGTGTGACCTCTGACCTCGGGGTAGATGGCCTTGAGTCTGGCTTCTCAGGAGTCGCTTCATTTGCGCGTAGTGATGATAGATCCACTGTCTCGAGGAATGAGACGGCAGCCTCTAGATTGACCAAACAATAAGCCGTCTCGCCATCCATGCGACTGGAACCGCGAAACCTTTGTATAAACATGAGATCACTGATGACGTTGAGATATACTGGTGGGAGTGTGATCAAGGTGTAGATGAGAGTGGGCAGAATCTCGTCGGCAGAGGATGTTGCAGGAAAGACTTTGGAGAGGGCCTCCACGATTGACTTGTGCGCTGCGGTCAGGTGCTGAACTTTGCCAAGTGGGTATTTCTCGTCGTTCATCTTCACGATGTCCTGTCTTGCCGCGGACAGCCACTCTCTAATCTCCGGCTCCTTCTCCTTTGTCCTTTGGCGCTCCTCTTCGGTCAGTTCATCACCAGTCATCAGCAACTCTTTCAAGCCAATGCCAACCAGCGACAATGCTGCCGTCCGAGAACGCAGCTTGTGGTCTCTCTCTTCGTCGTCGGTGCTGCGATGCCTCCAAATCCTCGAGTAAACCTTTTCGCAGACTGCTCGCTCGACCGCTTCCTCTAACGCTAGCCGCTTGGCCTCTAGCGACTTGCGTGCCTTCTTTCGATCCGACATTTCAGACACACTCAGCATCTGCTGCTCCCCCGAATGATCGCTTCCCTTGCGTATGGACCCTGGCCTGCTTAGGGGGGCTGAATTCTTCTTGGTCTGGTAGGCATCGCTGGTGAGGCGTGCAGACAATGTGGCTATGTGAGTGTTGATCTTGGCCGAAGCGCGCGTGTAGAAGTCTTGGAAGAGGTCGGACAGGTTATCGATGGTCAGCGGCGTAGGATGGACTTTTGCAGTGAGCGATTCGAGGAATCTGGCCAAATTGTGAGACACAGTAGTATTTCGAGACGGCTACCCCTTGCGTACCTCTCAGTCAGACTGCGAATCTCGATAGGCAGTTCCTCGAACGAGTCCAGTGCAGCTCTCTCAGCCTCGACGCCCTCATCCCCATCCTGCTTCACAAAAACATCACCCTCGGTTGTCTCGTCTTCCTCTGGTACCATGTTTGCCTTGAGTGGATCCAGCATGTCGGGGAGTGGCGGCCCTTGCAGCGTGCTCGCTCGACTTCGTGACAGTGGGCTCTTAGGCGCCGACTCGAGTCGCGTGAAGGACCGCGAGGGATGCAGGTTCTTGGGCCGGGCAGACATGATGGCTGTGGGCGTGATGTGACTGTGTGAGCGTGTCGTGTGCTCGCGTGGAGCTCTGGCGTGTTACTGAAACAACGTCATGCGGTGCGGAATGCGGCGGAGGAGAGCGGGCGTGGGCTCAGCAGTGCATCGCAGCTATCAGTGCGGCCGACTCTACAAGACGGCGAGTTCAAGGCGACGAATTGGTATCGCGGGCGGCGGCTCCAGCAGAGACAAGCGAGTGACTTCGGTGGGCCGTCTTCACAAGCCAGAGCCATCCAGCCAGCTGCGGAGGTGGTAGCGCTATCAGTGGCCCAGCGCAACTCCCCGCAATCAACACGTGCAGCATCCCCAGCCGCCATCGTCGTCATTGATGCACGATGGCGGGAGACAGCATCTTCCCCTAGGTGTATGCAACACCACCGCTGCATATCGCTCCATTTGCTTCGTACACATCTCGCACCATGCGCCGCCGCCCGCTCTGCTGCTCTGCATCTCGCGTAACCGCCTCTCTGCTGCTGTCGTTCCTCGCCGTTAGCAGTGCGACGGAGCTGCCCATCCTACCGCCGCCACCCGCAGCACCGCAACCACACGGCACAGAGAAGGACTTCTCGCTGCGGCACATTTTCCACCATGGCACATGCAAATACCCGCAGCTACACCGGCGGCTCGATGTACCGGAGAGTGCTGTAGTATGGATGACCGAGGACCTGCACGCGACCGAGCGCGAGCCAGTGCCCCGTTTGCGCGTCAAGTCGGAGACGGTGAGCATCCAGCGGCTGGCAGACAGGAGCAAGGAGACGGTGAATGGCATACTAGACTGGGGTAGGAACACGGGGAGAGCTGTGCGACTGGCCGCCGAGGACTGGACCATTGATGAGATGGCAGGCCCGAATGTTACCGACAGAGAGACAGTGCTGAGTTTCGCGCGCATGGCTTCCAACGCGTACATACTAGAGCCAAACACGGGCGAGTGGGAGGACATAGGCGGTGGCTTCAACTACACGGAGGATTTTGGGTGGCAGTCGGATGGTCTGCGCGGTCACATCTTCGCAGATACCGAGAACTCGACGGTTGTCATAGGGCTGAAGGGCACATCGCCTGCTGTATTCGACGGATCGGAGACCACCACCAACGACAAGATCAACGACAATCTGTTCTTCAGCTGCTGCTGTGGCCAAGGCGGTCAGTTCATGTGGCGCCAGGTCTGCGACTGCCAGACCTCGGCATTCACCTGCAACTCGACATGTCTTGTGCAAGCCCTGCGCGAGAAGAATCGCTACTACTACGCGGCACAGGACCTGTATCACAATGTCACCGCGTTGTACCCGAATGCCGACATCTGGATGGCTGGTCACTCGCTCGGCGGCGCTGTGTCGTCCTTCATCTCACTGACGTTCGGTCATCCAGCGGTGACCTTCGAGGCCGTACCAGAAGCCATGCCTGCGTCGCGTCTCGGTCTCCCAGTGCCACCCGGGCACCAGATTGGGTCTCTGCAGCAACGCGAGCTGACTGGGGGCTACCACTTTGGACACACGGCTGATCCGATATACATGGGACAGTGCAATCAGGCCACCAGCGCGTGCACTTTTGGCGGCTATGCCATGCAAAGTGTCTGCCACACTGGAAAGAAATGCGTCTACGACACTGTCAAAGACTTTGGATGGCGCGTCGGGATCGGTACGCACAAAATCGTCGAGGTCATTCGCGATGTCATTGAGAAATACGATGCCCCTGCGAAGTGTGAGGCTTATCTGGACTGTACCGATTGCTATACCTGGGACTTCTTCGAGAGCAATGGTACTGAGACGACCACATCTAGCACCGCTAAGCCCACCGCGACTTCGACCAAGATCAGCACGCGCACAAGAACGGAAACCTGCAAGACGCCGGGATGGTGGGGCTGTCTGGATGAGACTACCACTACGGCGGACAAAACATCAAAGTCTACTTCCACCTCGTCAACGTCGACTTGCAAGACACCTGGCTGGTTTGGTTGTAAGGATGACAATGGCGAGGAAACCACGTCCAAAAGTTCGCACACGACTACTCCTGCGCCAGCGCCCACAGTCACAACGACTTCTTCATCACCCACATCCACATCATCCTGCCGATATCCAGGCTGGTTTGGCGGCTGCCTTGATGGTGATGACCCACCAGGAAGGACAAAAGTGAGAACATCTACGCCAACACCGACTGCATTATCCACATCTTGCACCCACGAGGGCTGGTTTGGCCTGATATGCTACGACAAGACAAAACACACGAAAGCAAAGACATCCATGGTGACGCCGACGCCAAGCTCAACACCACTTGCCTTGACAACCTCGTGCATATCAGAGGGCTGGTTCGGCCTCATTTGCTACGATAAGTCCAAGAAGCACCAAAAGACTGTATCGAGAGATCTGAGTGCGGAGAGAATGGAGATGTAAATACTTTCAGCGTTGGCTCGCCACAGTGCGACTATCCTTATTCATGGCTTGTTTTTTTTTTTTTCTTGAAGAAGCACTTGAAGGCGTTGGTGGGCATGATATCCTAGGCCTCAAATCATTCGAACTGGCGTTTGCTCGCATTCCACTTGAAGACCAAGAGCACTTGAACACCAAGATGGCACACAATATATGTGAACTTATACAGTAGTCACACCAAGACATTGGATGCACTTCACCAGTGAAGGATAGACCTTGATCTATAGTCTCCGGTCACTCCGTCCGCAGTGGTCTCCAGTTCTGCCCAAAGCCTGAACGGCGAATGCAAGGCTGAATCTAACCATATGCCAGTATACCATCGCATGTGAAGGAACGATTCATGCTTACGTAGGAAGCCAGCCTGTTAAATGAACTCTCCACACGCTTATGTGTCCTAGAAAGAGTCTACACCCCTCTCTTTAGTTTTCTAGGTCAGGCCAGTCTTCTATGTCTATCTGTAGTCTTACAGCTTGCTATCATAACTCGAATGAGTGTTCTGCGGTGACACTACCTGAATTCACAATGACCATGGAAGGAGCGAAAGAGACGAGTGACGAAGTCGCAAAGGCACCTTTCCTCTTGCTCAGGAGCTACAACACGTAGTGACAGTCAACACAAATTTTTTCCTTGCAATCACTGTGGCTGTGTTAATGTATAATGGAGCGGAGTGCATTATGACAGTTGACCTAGGTCGAAGGGAAAAGAGAACACTATCATCGAGCATCCAACAACTGCCCTGATATCGAGTCTAGGCTCCAGGTTAACGTCCAACAGCATACACAGCGATCTCTCAAATGAACCAATCTGTGATCCCATCTCCCATGTTTCCAAGATCACCACCCAGACAACATTTGCTCCCCACCCTCTTTTGATGTCCCCTCGTCCGTTTCACGGCTGTAGCCTCCTGCAAAGTGGGCCACTCCACCGCGCTCGTAGTAGCCTTGTTACAACTACATTTACCTCCTGGACAGGTGGCGCAATACAGCTCCTGCTAGAACTGCAGCGACTCGTCGTCCTCCGTGGGTGCAAGCATGGGCGAGCCTGATGCTGGAGATGAGGGGAGCGAGGGAGTTGAGCTGGAGATTGCTGATTCAGCGGTATGAATGAACTCGTACGTGAGACTTGCAGCCGGGCTTGAAGCGGTCGAAGGCGCGAAATTCATCTCTAATAAGCCTTCTCCGAAATAGTCGGTTTCTCTTGCTGAGAAGGAGAGCGTTTCTTCGGCCCAATAGCGCGGAACATGCGGCGACAATCCTCTCTCAGCGCGACACTCTTCGTCAGCGACGCGGAGGTATGACTCGCGAAGGGCTTCGTAGCTGAGCGTCGTGCTGGTGGAGCGCGGCGTGAGGATTACCATATCATCATCCTCGAAAGTGGGTGTGCTATGTACCGATGAGATGTTGAGCCGATCCAGGGATTGCATCTCTATGCCTGCTGGGGAGTCGGAGCGTGTCGCCCGAGCAGCCTCGTCAAATGTCGGACTCTGCGAAGCTGCCAACTCTTCGTTTGCATCACGAGCTGATTGTGACGGAAGGGGAATGGGTACGGCCAGGACAATTCCCGGTTGCATTTCGTCCCACGAGGAAATCGTTTGAGACACCTCGATGGACTGCTTGGTCTTGGGCTCCTCGGATGAGTGCGTAGAAACAGCTGTGTTGGGACCATATGACGACAAGATCCAACCATCACGGTGGATTAGACCAGGTATGTCATCGTCATCATCGCTGTCGGCGCCGGTGTCTGAGTGGTGTCGATTGGCTGCTTCGTGCCAAGCTTCGCGACGTGCAGAGTCCGAAGGCGTCCGCGAGGTCCCAATATCAGAGGTAGACCTGGATGACGCTTGTGAAGCGAACTTCCGAATCAAGTACGGATCCTCGAGTTGTCCTATATGTAGTGCTTTCGACGGCTCACCAACGACACTAGAGTCGCCGTTGCTAGAAGTGTGCATAGGACACCAGCAGCTCTTCGAGTGTCCCATGCGCAAAAAGTCCTTCATGCTCTCACGCGCGTGTGGATCCCTCAGAGCAGTTGGGAGGGATACATCATACTCAATACGGGCGAAAGGCTCCGCGGCATGAACAGACGATGGAGATACCATGTAGGCCGGCGACAAATTGATGAAGGTTTGGTTGGATCCAAGCGGTGCTGCGATGAGCGGTCCTATGGCTGATCTACCGCCGGCGACATGTACAGGAGGCGCAGGACTGATGACATTCCCGGTAAACGAACGGGAGTCATAACGAGCCTGATCCGCCCGTAAGCTCGCGATCCATGCGCTGGTGGCATGCGTGTTATAAGGCGTAGCTGCTTGTGCCGGGTAGCCGTCCTGGACATGGGCGAAGATACCTGTGAGGCCCAAGGAAGGAAGTTGACGGCCTGACAAGTCAAAGTCAAAGGATGTCGGTGTGTTGGAAGATGGCTGTTCCGGTCGTATCATCCCGTGCCTAAGATCGCTTGGTCCAGCTTCGGAGGTTTCCATTGTGCAGCTCGTGGTTTTGCATGCGCCAGCACTTTCACCCCGCGAAGGCACCCCTTTTTCGGCAGCGGGTGGAAAAATCACGGGAACAGCTGCTGCATCTGGTAGGGTAGACTCAGACACTACTGTCAGAATGCTAGGTGTTGACGATCTGGAACATCCAGCAGTGCCGATTTGCCGCAGTGCGATAGTTCGGCATGCGGCTTCGATTGCTTGTGTCTCTGCGTTGGTTGGTGGAGGGTCTTGAGTTGGGGGTTTGGAGGAAAGCAATTTGGGTTTTGTAGGTACAGAAGGCGAACCTTGGGAGTGGGAAAGGCGGTGGCCGATAGACCCTGGCGACGCCATAAACGCCAACAGAGGGAAGAAGTCCGACATCTTTGCTCTGTTGGACTGACATCCCACGTCATCTTCTCTTGTAGAGAATATTGGACTGGCAGTTTCATGCTCTGGATGCTGCGTACAATTTGCTGGCGCGGTCAGGTCTTTTACAGGCTGCGACTTTGCTGCAACTGGCAAGGAATTCGGACGGAACTGTGGCGCCCAGTGGTGTCTGACACTCTGCACTGAGAACGCTTGACTGGTGTTCATATTCAAATCGTGTTCCGATGAGCTACATGCTGGCTTCTCGAGGCGCTCGTTATCGTGTAGGCGCAGCGAAATTATTCGCTTGCAGAGCTCGCTAATGCCGTCGCTCGTGTGAGTCTCACGCTGTTTCTGCACAGCGTGCCTGATTTTATGACGCTTACCGCCACGTCTGCCTCGTCGCCGTGTATTTCGGCCCATGGTTGGGATAAAGTCGAAGGCCCACTTCCCGTCCGCGGCTGCCTGGTCGAATCCAGCTAGAACGCTAAACGGGTTCGCTGGGAATTGTAAGTTCCTAGCGATCTCGTTCCCCTAACACCACTTACGGGTTGGGGCGAAATCTGTCTGATGAGAACATGTCTCCAGACAATGTTTGGAGGTCCTTGCAGGTGTGTCAAGGAGACGACATTCTGAACAGCGGTTGTCCTTCTGCGGCCGTTTTGGAGAGGGTCGTCCTCGATCTGGTAACCTACTACGGGAAGAGAGCCGTGCTTGAGCAAGTAACATTGCTATAGATGGAAGGATAGCGAATGCGTCTTAGGGCTAAAAGGGACAACAAGGCGGAGAGAGAATAACGTATCCTTAGGTAAGATGTTATAGCGTGAGGGCTGTGGGGAACGACGGTCAGCGACATGCTTCAAGCAGGCCTCCACCGCGTTATCTCTGCCCACGTGGACGTTGTTCGTGCAGTGAGGATACAGAAGGCGAGTGCGGTGGCGTACGGGTCCTAGTGAGGATGTGTCGAGCGAGACTGGGCCATGATGGAAGGCAAGGGCCACCCACGGCAGATCAAACTAGAAGAGGTCAATGCAGTAGCTATGGAAGAGTGCAGTCACCAACGCAATGTCGACACTTCCAAGCCTCGAGAGCGACCAGAGAAGGTCTTCAAATTCATGGAGGTCATTACGACCTGAAGATGCCCTCAGCCATGGAGGATGATGCTGGAAAGTGCCTGTCTGACGATCAATCTGCCCCTCATCCACCCAGCTCTATATCAATTTAAGATGACGTCCAGCTCTTATGGTTCGCTGATTTGCGTTGCTTCCCTTCGACCTTCCGAAAAATTTTCATGAGGACGTCAGAGGAAGAAGTTCCAAACAAGGACATTTACGCAGTCGACGCAATGTCGGGCTCAGCAGACACCGCCTTCTTCGACGACAACGCGTAGCATGGCGGACGACGAAGGCCTTCATTGGCTCTGCGCCGCGCGGCGAGCTCTCATATCTCAACAGCCCTTGTCGAACACCCTCTCGCCTTTGAGAACGTGGCACACTGATGGAAGTGAGCGGTCGAGAGGAGGTGTAGCTTTCAGCCAGGGAATTTCTCTACCACGATGCGGGTGTCAGGGGTATCGTTGCCTGGAGTAGTCGATTTGAACAGCTTGCGGTTCTCCGCCAAGTTGGACATAAAAAGGCTGGCCTTTCATAGCAATACATATAAATCTGCGTGCCACTGAGATGACACCCGTCTCTGCAACTTCGTAAGACTATCCAGAAATGAGTACCATCGACGTCGGTCCGAAGCTGGTGTTGATGCTGACATACGCTACTGGTTGTGCGTCATAGCTTTTTCTCCCCACATTTCCATCGGGCGGAAGTCTCCATCTGCTTCTGCGCGCGTTCACTTGGACATACCCCACCGTCTTCGAATCCACACCCTTCGCCCTCACCCAGAGCGCTCCAGGACAATTGGCTCTCCCTGCACTCTGCTGATACCTGGAGCCGCTGCTGCAGCCAACTTCCTTCGCGCCCTCCTGTCCCAACAGCCGAGCACCATGGCGCCCATCGTAGCCGGCACCGCAGCACCATCCGCGCAGAGGCAGGCCCGCCGCCCTCTGCCTCGCATTGTGCCTGCTATCCCGCACCGTCTGTCGCGTACGATTCCCTCGGCCCGGCCCATCACCCCCGACGAGTCCAACCAGGGCGCCGTTGCGCACAATGAGCCGCAGCCGCAGCCGCAGCCGCGGCGCGTTGTGGAGAAGCTGGAGGAAGAGTCGCAACCGACGACTGCAGTGGACGCGCCTATGACGCCAGACTCGCGAGCTTCTGTAGACAAGAGTGAGGTGGGAGCTGCAGTCTTGGCTGCGTCGCCCGCAAAGTCTGCTGAGGATCACATCGAGCGTGCGGTGCACGGTGAAGGTGCGTTCTCATCTGGCATTATGACATGCTGCGCGCCGTACCTCTGCTGACCTCGCTGTTCTCATAGACGCCGGAGTCGAGCCCGAGCCCGAGACCAATGGCCATGCCATGCCAGACCCTGACACACAATTGCAGCCTGTCACTAACGGAGCTCATCGGAAGCTCACCGTGCCCACCGAACTGCCCCCGCCCTTCTACCCCTCGAGCAAGACGGATCGCCAGACTTTGCACACAGACGGCAGCGATGCAGCTGTTCCACAGTCTCATCGCTCTCAGCTGAGTGCTGGTGCTGCGGCCTTTCGTGCCCGCAATGGCTCGCCCGCAACACCAGCTACACCCTACGAGATTGAACAAGACAGCCATGACCAGCTGTCGGCAGGACCCCGTCCGCCTCCCGGATTTGCGCCGCCAGAGTTTACACCCTCTTTCTTTCCAGGACATTCGCACCATCCCTCTGAGGCCGGCGCCGCTTGGCCTTATCAGCCATACCCAGACCTCATTCACACGAATGGATCCGACTTCAACTCTCCTTCTTTTCCCCCAGGTCCTGATGCGTATGCAGCCTCTTTCGATGATCCCCAGCGCCCGGCAGTAGGTTTGAACGGGACGTTGACCGCACCCTCCCAGTCACCAAACAAAGCCCAGTTTGGTGAGGTCAAGCCCAGCTCCGATCACGGGGAAGATCAACGTGGTGTTACATACCCTAGCGGAAGTCCACTACACACAGAGCGCTTTGGAGAGTCTCCTTTTGAGCTCGCAGCCTACTTGTCCACCCAGTTTGGCAATCCAGAATTTGCCGACTTTATCCTCCAGATCAGGTCGCCTGACTCCATCCTTGTCTCCATTCCCGTACATGGCATCGTAGTAGTCCGCAGTCCCGTCATAGCGGAGGCTGTTCGTCGTAGCATGCCCGCTGCTCATCGCTCGAGGGACACCAGGCGTATGCTCGACGTCCTGGTTACAGACCCTTTCGTCACCCGTGAATCACTCGAGGAAGCAGTCAAAGTTCTCTATGGTGCACCTTTACTATCGCCGCAGCCATTCTTGTACGGCATAGCCTCTTGTGCATACGACAACAACCATCAATCTTCCTCCAATGACGCCCAGAAACGAATGCGGCAACTGCTGAGCTACATTGCCGCCGGCCGAGCTCTACAGCTACCCAGCATGCAAGCTTGTGGCGTCGATATTGCTCGGTCTCTTCTTCGATGGGACACCGTTGGCGAAGTTCTCCAAGTTGCATTACACTCGAGCACGGCGGCCCGAATGAAGAATGGCTCTGAACCCGAGGATCCGTTTACTGCAGCGTTGCTCAACTACGCCATTGATTTCATGGCTTATACCTTTCCTGTTGATTTCAAGCTCTACTCTATCGCACCAGAACTGCAAGAACTTCCTCGTTTGCCCGTCCATCTTGACGCACGGCCAGCCGCGCACAATCCTCGTTTGAGCAAGATTCGCTTCGGCGATGCACCGCTAGAAGACAACTCTAAGCCTGGCCATGCGGCTCGTATGCTGTCGTCCATTCTACTTTCAATGCCACTAACTCTTCTCGACCGCTTGTTCAACCATCGCGCAACGGCTAATCAGATTGGCTGGACCGGAGTGGTCAAAGTCATGCGCGACGTGGTTACTGAGCGCGAAAACCGTCGACAGAAAGCGCTGAAGGGTGAGGTTCGTCCTGTTCAAGATGGCAACGTGCCCAGCGCTCTGCTTCACAACGTATACATCGAAGAGCGCATTGAACAGGTAGAGCCTTCATCACTGTATCCTTCAGGTCATCGGATGACCGCACAGCGGCTAACTAGCGACGCCTGAAGATATCGACTCGCAAATGCGGCCCTGTTCGGGCCAGTTCATGACCAGTTGCAATGCCGCGTGGCCTGATCTTACAGCTTCACATTTTCATAAAAGATTGGGCGAAATGTCTTTCTTGGTGTACAGCATAGCGAGCGCTCATGGCGTTGTGTTTCGGCGTCCTTCGAGATTCTCTTTCTTTATTGCGCGTCCTCAATTTCAAAAGCACGAGATGACGCGACGAAGCATATTCCCAATAAAATCATGACGGCATGGGGCGATCTGATTTTACTTTGTATATCATCGCGGCATTTCGTATTCTGTCGACCAACGCGCCATCGCACTGGTCGCTTGTAGCTGCTTTCCATTACTTTCTTCTAAACGGCGTTGCTCCAAGGAATTAGGTAGACCACGCCTACAGGCGGAAAAATGTTATTCAAGGTGTGCAGTATTGAGTGTAAACTATATGAGTCACGGTCAGCTCTGCATAAGCTGGAAGGGTGTGTGGTCTTGGACGACGTCGCGCACTCTGAGCATTGGCTGCTCCCGGTGGACGCTTTTCCTCTCGGAATCATTTCCATCTGGCGCCAAACTTCTCGGGGAAGAGAAGACAAAACACCATTCCTCTCGGTGTCCTCTGAGCAGACACCTTCAACGCCCTTTCCAGGGTCTTGCGTCGGCCTGCGCCTTTCTCTTCAAGAATCGAGGTTTACACGCAGATGATAATTCGAAACAATTTTCTCGTCTTCCTCGGCTCCCCTTTGTGGATACGCCACACGGGAATGGGTCCCGCACATTACCCAACATGCTCAAGCTTCCGGATATAGCGCGGAATTAGGCCTCAAGGCTGCTTTCGTGACGTGCTTGGGCGCCGCCGTTGTTTGATTTCTAAGGGTCGGCTAAGCTTTGCGTGCGGCATGCGGCAAAGACCTCGCTCTTTGCTATGGCCGAATACGCCTCAAACGGCTGCGAGGCGTTGCTGCGCTGCTAGGGGCTGGTTTCTCTTAATAATGGGCGTGAGTGGAGAAGAGATGCACTCTTTTATGATCTGCCGAGCCGCCCCAGCTTTCCCTCATCCTAGATCTCCCTCTGCATCTGGCTTTCTCGTCATTTGTTTGAATTCTGTAGTGAAATCAATCAATCTAGCTTTACCAAATACTGTCGAGCCATAGCACCGGGCCGTGCCCCATCATTCTCCTGCGCAGCGCCGATCCATTCACCACGTCTCTGTGCTTGCATCGCCATCATCGATCGACGCAAATGGAGCGCACAACAAGACCAGCGGATGCTGAAACAACAGTGTCAGCTGCAAACTCTACAGCATTAGACGAAAAGCCCAGCCGCCATCCCTCCATCTCGACCTCAGAATCAGTGCGAAGTAACCATGACCGGGAGGCGAATCAGCTGCAAGAGAAGGGCGAGCACGTGACGGAACGGGACGAGAATGATGCACCATTGGAGCCAGTACAGTCGCGACATCCGAGTGTACGAGATGGGTCGAGTATACCTAATGGAGGTACTTGGGCTTGGCTGCAGGTGCTCGGCGGGTTCTTCTTGTTGTTCAACTCATGGTAGGTTGTCTCTCTTTCGCGTTGCTAAACATTCGCGTGTAGTATGTGAAGCAATGCACCTTTGGCGGCTGAAAACGCTTCCGAATGCTCACTGACCGATTATAGGGGCATAATCAATACGTTCGGTTCTTACCAGGCCTACTACGAATCTGATTTGTTACCAAACTCGTCCGCTTCCGCCATCTCTTGGATCGGCTCAATCCAGGCCTTCCTGCTCCTTATGGTTGGAGCGCTTACCGGACCACTCTATGATGCAGGGTATTTTCGCTCCCTCCTCATCGGTGGTAGTATCATGTTGGTCCTCGGCCAAATGATGCTATCTCTGTGCCACGCATACTGGCAAGTCCTTCTTGCGCAAGCCTTTTGCATTGGAATCGGAACAGGCATGCTGTTCATCCCAGGTGTAGCCATCTTGTCAACGTACTTCTCTACCAAGATCGGTCTGGCAATTGGTATTGCGGCATCGGGATCATCCTTCGGTGGTGTTATCTACCCAATCGTCTTCCACAAGCTTCTTCCACAGATCGGCTTCTCGTGGACAACGCGAATACTCGGCTTCATTATCCTTGCAACAATGATCATTCCGAACATCTGTATGCGTGTTCGCGTTCTGCCAGCTAAGCAGCGTTCACTGCTTGACCTCCGAGCATTCCTCATTCCAGCTTACACCCTGCAAGTCATTGGGTTCTTCTTCGGATTCATGGGTCTCTATATGCCGTTCTTCTACGCGCAGGTGTACGCGCTTGAACGTCACATTACCAACGAGAATCTGGCATTCTATCTCCTCGCAGTGATGAACAGCACATCCACATTTGGCCGTACGTCAATGTCTCTTTCCACTGGGTTCCTTACAGAAGAGTGTGCTAACGCGATTCAGGTATCATCCCGAATATCTTTGCTGATAAACTTGGCCCCTTCAACGTCGTCATTCCTTGTACACTCATCTCGGCCCTCTTGTGTCTTTCCTTCATGGCTGCTTCTTCCTCCGCAGGAATCATCGTTCTGATGGCTTTCTATGGCTTCTTCAGCGGCTCTTTCGTCAGTCTTCCGCCAACGATCGTGGTAAACCTCAGCCTGAACGTCAGGGACAAGATTGGCACGAGACTAGGACAGAGTTTTGCATTCGTTGCGTTTGGAGTTCTGATTGGGACGCCAATTGGTGGTGCGGTGTTGGAGAAGGGCGGTTTCGATGCGCTGTGGACGTTTGGTGGTTGTATGCTGTGTGCGAGTGCGGCGTGCTTGATCGCAGCGAGGGTGAGCTGGAGGGGATGGGGATTGCTGAGGAAGGCCTGAACATTTAGGTGCAGCTGAAAGTTACGATATTTGAGTATGCGACGCATACGCGAAGAGTGAGCCTCGCCATTTGAAAGGTAGCAAGAGCGCACATTGGTGTACAAGAAGCTGCTCGGAGGCGGAGCTGCAAACGAAGGGTGCCTAAGTACGACTTGCGACGGAACCTTATCCCCGCGAAATCCTCACGTGGAAGGCTGATCATTGCGATGTCAAATCTGTCCCAGGAAGATGTACATCGTCGCGTCGCACCGGTTGAGAGGTTGTTCGCACCGCGCCAATTGCTTCTTCGTGATTCGTAGGATTCGATACCCATGTCACGTATCACAGTTTGCCTCAGCCTTGCTGTGCCATCTACATGCATGGAATAGCCGCCCGTGGCTATGCAACAGAAAGCCCCGCTATATGTGTCTCACTGCTGCCTCCCCTCACTTACGTTCCATCTCATTTCAGCTAGTCCTCTCGCTCCCGCAATGCCATGGCAGAATTTGCGGCTATTCAGATTGTTGCCAGCATCATCCAACTTGTCGATGTCGGCGTCAGGATTGTTGAGCGCTTGGATGATTTCCGCGACAAGGCCAATGGCTTACCAAAATCTTTCAAGCACATTAGGACGAGGTTACCCATCTTTATTGATGCGTTGCGGCAGACTAAAGAGACGATGGAGGGTAGAATATGTGCTGCAGTATGAATGGTGTAGCTGCATGTAGATCTGATATGAAAATAGAACATGCTGAGGAAGCATGGCAGATGTAAAATTACGTAGCTCGTGAACTATGGACCCGAAGGTGAACGCCATACAGCAACTGGGAAAAGGAGGTTCGTATCTACATAACGATGCAACAAGAGTTTTGCTTCTTGGCCTGGTAGATATGATCAGTAAAGCGGCTACATCTCGGCTGATAGCGTAACAGCTTACCTGTGTGTAGAACATCTTACTCTGTGCGCTCAATCCATCACTCTTTGCAACCAAGTTATCTATCTTCTCCCCACGTTCTAGCACGCTTTCAATTGTCTTGTGTAGTACAATCTTCGTCTCGTCCAACTCCTTCTGGATCTTCATGATGCTATCTGCTTGTTGCGGGTCCTGGTATTTTGTGATATATTCCTTGAGTTCTGGCATTGACAGCTGCACGCTATCTTTCGTAGCGCTTGCGTAGGCGGTGCGTGGGTATTTGGAGACGAACTCATCGACAACCTTAGAGAGGACCTGATGTGCAACGAGCTTGGGGTATTCGAGGTCGGTGATTATGATGCCGCATACGCCTTCTGTGCGGCCGTAGGCGTGGAAGATGTATTCTATGGCATAGTGTCAGCGCTGGTATCCGAAGCCAGTGTGACTGATAAGCTCGCGCACCTTTCTCCTCAACGTCCTGTCTTTGCCCTGGCCTTGTGCGTCCAGCGACCTCACCAGCGAAGAATGTCATCTATCACTTCCGTCAGCTCGCGTGCTTGAGCCATACTGCAATGCTGCGGCGGAAGCGCATGTGAAGGCGACAGGCAGTGTAACGTACGAACTCGCCTATGCTTCCTCGTGTGAAGCGGCTATAAGAGCTCAGCTCGCGCTCACACACGAGCTCGACCGCGGGTCTCGTCTCATTCTTGAACACCTGCGGATCTGTGAGCCATGGCGCTGCGATACGGCGGTGAGTGAGGTCTTACGCCAATGTACGCGACCTTCATGGTGCTAGTATTCGAGGGCGAATTTCTGTGAGTATGGGAGACAAAGGCAAAATCTAGGCAGACTGTCCGCCAGCTGTGATATCAAGATCCAAAGGTGCCTGGAGTTGCACCATGGATAGCGCGTCACCCGTCCCGACGCCTGCCAGCGGCATGGCGGTGCGGCTGACGTAACGGCGCTTAATCGTGGGGCCGGGGGCAAGTCCAACCGAGCCATCGAGTAGGCATCACCATTTTGCCAAGCCGTGGATCAGAGGCAAACCGTCTGCTGAGAACGCTCGTGATAGCTTCAAGAGGTAATTTCTGCCAATCAGAATCACCCAAACCTTACCCAAATCCGGAGGCTTAACCCTATCCAATGTCGCCAACCGTCGAGGACGCACAGGCGCAATGGCTGGAGCAGCTCGCCACCATGCGGAAGGCGATTGCAGAGCTCAACTTGCCTGGCGATGTCGAGATGGGTCCAGCGTATGGAGACGACCTTGAATTTGATGACGGTGACTTATCAGGCACGGCAAGTGGTGAGGACATCTGGGATATAATCAGCGACGAGTATGAGGAGGAATATAGTAGCGACCATCTCGATCAATTCCCAGACCAGCTCGCAGCAAAGCCCGATAGCCAGCAATGGCTGGCTGAAAATTGTGTCATTGTGGCTCATAGGAGCTCCGGCTTGGATGCTGGAGCTTTGCAGGAGCAAGTGTCGGCAATCTTGGCAAGCGACAGCAATGGTAAAATAGATACACGATGACCCAGGCACGAATTGGCTAACAATACGCAGATGAAGAGCTACAAATGATGTTGGCCGACATTGTTGGCTATGAAGAGTTGGACCTTGTCACGGAGCTGATCTCTCATCGAAGAGACATTCTTACATCGCAACGTAAAGATGCAGCCTCTCAGAACAACGGCATTGTTCGGCGCCTGCGGACTAGAGCCGAGCGAGAAGAGTCATTACGCCGTCAAGACTTTGAACACAAGCATACGCCTGTAGCGGCTGCTATGGATCGTGGCGGGCCTCAGTATCCCCATGTCTACCGCACCCACGAAGCCGGCAATAAGCTCTCTGCTTACGGAAAGAAGTATGCTCTGCCTCCAAATACTGTTCATCGTGACGACAATCTCTGTGAAGAGTACGAAATCCCAGCAGTGCCGGTTGGCACTATCGGTGCAGGCCGCAAGCTGGTCGAGATTTCCGAGCTTGATGGTCTCTGCCAACGCACTTTCAAGGGCTACAAGTCGCTCAATCGTATGCAAAGTCTCGTATACCCAGTTGCATACAAGACCAGCGAAAACATGCTCATCTGCGCACCTACCGGTGCTGGAAAAACAGATGCAGCAATGCTTACTATACTCAACACCGTCGCCAAGAACGTTGTGCCAAACCCAATGGAGAATCTAGAGGCGACTGACTTCACAGTCATGACCGAGGATTTCAAGATCATTTACGTTGCGCCGATGAAGGCTCTGGCCGCTGAAGTCACAGAGAAGCTTGGAAAGCGTCTTGCGTGGCTAGGCATCAAAGCTCGTGAACTCACTGGCGACATGCACTTGACCAAGGCTGAGATTCTGGACACTCAGATCATTGTGACGACACCAGAAAAATGGGACGTGGTCACGAGAAAAAGCACTGGTGACACTGAGCTCGTGCAGAAAGTGCGATTGCTCATCATCGATGAAGTCCACATGCTGCACGATGAGCGAGGCGCTGTTCTCGAAAGCTTGGTGGCAAGAACAGAAAGACAAGTGGAGAGCACACAATCGCTGATCCGTATCGTCGGACTATCTGCCACGCTTCCGAATTATACCGATGTAGCAGACTTCCTCAAGGTCAACAAAATGGCTGGGATGTTCTACTTCGATGCGTCGTTTCGTCCCGTTCCCTTGGAGCAGCACTTCATTGGAGCGAAGGGCAAGCCTGGGTCAGCCAAGTCGCGGGAGAACCTAGAGAAGATAGCTTTCGATAAGGTGGTCGAAATGCTCAAGCGCGGGCACCAGATTATGGTCTTTGTGCACTCAAGAAAGGACACGGTCAAGACTGCGCGCCGTCTCTATGAGATGGCTATGGACGAGCAATTCTCCGATTTGTTCGACCCAACAGATCATCCCAACTACGACAGTGCTGTTCGCGACATGAAGCAATCGAAGGGACGTGAATTGCGCGAGCTACTACCGAAGGGCATGGGCACGCATCATGCAGGCATGCCACGCTCAGACCGCAACCTCATCGAGCGACTCTTTGCAGAAGGCGTGCTCAAAGTACTCTGCTGTACAGCAACTTTGGCATGGGGTGTCAACTTACCAGCAGCTGCTGTCCTCATCAAAGGCACACAAGTCTACAACGCCCAAGAGGGTAAGTTCACAGATCTTGGCATCCTCGACGTCCTCCAAATCTTTGGTCGTGCCGGTCGACCACAATTCCAAGACACCGGAATCGGCTTCATTTGCACTACACACGACAGACTCGACCATTATATGCGCGCTGTCACAGAGCAGCAGCCCATTGAATCCAGATTCTCCTCGAAACTAGTCGACAACCTCAACGCTGAGATATCCCTGGGAACAGTGACCACCGTATCTGAAGCAGTGCAGTGGCTCGGGTACTCATACATGTTCGTGCGCATGAAACAAAGCCCGTTCATGTATGGTATCGAGTGGAAAGAGATTGAAGATGATCGCCAGCTCATCCTGAGACGGCGCAAACTTATCATTGATGCGGCTCGAATCCTTCAGAAGAGCCAGATGATCATCTTCAATGAGACCACGGAAGACTTACGCGCTAAGGATGTCGGCCGCATTGCGAGTCAATATTACGTTCGACAGTCTAGCATCGAGATCTTCAACACCATGATGAGACCACGCAGCTCAGATGCTGATGCTTTGGCTATGGTCAGCATGAGCGGCGAATTCGATCAGGTTCAGTCCCGTGAGTCAGAAGACAAGGAGCTATCTGCGCTTAAGGAAGAGGGTTACGTGGTCACCGACGTCAAAGGTGGCCATGCGACATCCCATGGCAAGACCAATTACTTACTACAAGCACATATCTCACGAGCCAGACTTGAAGATTTCACTTTGGTGTCCGACACAAACTATATCACCCAGAACGCAGCGCGAATCGCTCGCGCCTTGTTCATGATTGCGCTTAACAGGCGTTGGGGATACCAGTGTCGCGTACTCTTGAGCCTGTGTCAATCGATCGAGCATCGATGCTGGTCTTTCAGCCATCCTCTGCACCAGTTCGATCTTCCCCAGCCAGTATTGCGACAGCTCGACCAGCGGTTCCCGTTGATCGAAACTCTACGCGATATGGAGCCCGCCGAAATCGGCGCCATGGTGCACAATCAGAAGATGGGCAACGTCATTACAAGGCTGCTTGACAACTTTCCGACCTTAACAGTTGAGTCCGAGATTGCTCCTCTCAATCGAGATGTTCTCCGCATCAAATTGTGGCTCACGCCGGACTTCAAGTGGAATGATCGCCACCACGGCACATCCGAGTCATTCTGGATCTGGGTAGAAAACTCGGAGACATCCGAAATCTATCACTATGAGTACTTCATTCTCTCGCGAAAGAAGCTATACGACGATCACGAGCTGAACTTCACGATTCCGCTCACAGATCCATTGCCGACACAGATCTACGTGCGCGCACTGTCAGACCGTTGGCTTGGCGCAGAAACCGTCCATCCCATATCTTTCCAGCATCTCATTCGACCGGATACGGAAAGCGTGTACACCGACCTTCTAAACCTTCAGCCATTACCAGTATCAGCATTGAAGAATCCTTTACTCGAAGAGTTGTATGCTCAACGCTTCCAGTACTTCAATCCGATGCAGTCGCAGATCTTTCATTGTCTTTATCATACTCCTGCTAACGTGCTACTTGGTTCACCTACTGGTAGTGGAAAGACAGTAGCTGCTGAGCTTGCCATGTGGTGGGCCTTCCGTGAGAAGCCAGGATCCAAGGTTGTTTACATCGCACCAATGAAGGCACTTGTCCGCGAGCGTGTCCAGGATTGGGGCAAGCGCCTAGCAGGACCCATGGGTCTGAGGCTCGTCGAATTGACTGGTGACAACACGCCAGATACTCGCACAATCCGAGATGCCGATATCATCATTACTACTCCGGAGAAATGGGACGGTATCAGTCGTAATTGGCAGACTCGTGGCTACGTTCGTCAAGTCAGCTTGGTCATCATCGACGAGATTCATTTGCTAGGTGGCGATCGTGGACCTATTTTAGAGATTATTGTCTCACGTATGAACTACATTGCGTCGCAAAAGAAGGATGGTTCTATTCGCCTACTTGGAATGTCGACTGCCTGTGCCAACGCCTCAGACCTCGGGAACTGGCTTGGCGTGAAAGAGGGTCTATTCAACTTCCGCCACTCAGTTCGGCCTGTGCCACTGGAGATTTTCATCGACGGCTTTCCAGAACAGCGAGGCTTTTGTCCACTCATGCAGTCGATGAATCGTCCAACATTCCTCGCCATCAAAGCCCATTCTCCCGACAAGCCAGTCATCGTCTTTGTAGCGTCTCGTCGTCAGACACGTCTCACAGCTCGCGACTTGATCAACTTCTGCGGTATGGAGGACAACCCTCGACGTTTCTTGCACATGTCGGAAGACGATCTTGCGCTTAACCTTGACCGTGTCAAAGACGACGCTTTGCGAGAAGCACTGAGCTTTGGCATAGGTCTGCATCATGCTGGTCTAGTGGAGACTGATCGATCGCTGTCGGAGGAACTATTTGCTAATAACAAGATCCAAATCCTCGTTGCAACGAGCACACTCGCCTGGGGTGTGAACTTGCCAGCACATCTCGTCGTCGTTAAAGGCACTCAATTCTTTGATGCGAAGACGGAAGGCTACAAAGACATGGATTTGACAGATGTGTTGCAGATGCTCGGTCGCGCCGGTCGGCCACAGTTCGACTCTTCTGGTATTGCACGCATCTTCACCCAAGATGCAAAGAAAGAGTTTTACAAGCACTTCTTGCATACAGGCTTCCCTGTCGAATCATCGCTGCATAAAGTTCTGGACAATCATTTGGGTGCCGAAATCTCAGCTGGAACTATCGCAACCAAACAAGATGCACTTGACTACCTGACTTGGACCTTCTTCTTCCGCCGCCTACACAAGAATCCATCTTTCTACGGCCTTGAAATATCTGCTGAAGAGCACAACACTATTGCTGCCCAGACTATGGCTAACGACTACATGGTTGAGCTCGTCGAGACCTCACTCAAGGAGTTGGATGAGTCGTCATGTGCAGCTGTCGAGCCAACAGGAGAGGTAGATCCAACACCTCTCGGCAAGATCATGAGTTACTACTACCTAAGTCATAAAACTATCCGATATCTGGTCAAACATGTCAAGCGTGGAGCAACGTTCGCGAACGTCTTGTCATGGATCTCGCATGCCACAGAGTACGACGAGCTCCCAGTACGCCACAACGAGGACCTCATCAATGCCGAGCTCTCAAAAGCACTGCCAATACCTGCAGACAATTTCGGTCTTCCAATGTGGGATCCGCATGTCAAGGCGTTCCTGCTTCTACAAGCTCACTTCTCCCGCATCGATCTGCCGATCTCCGATTATGTCGGCGATCTAAATTCTGTTCTCGACCAGAGTATTCGTATCGTCCAAGCTTCTATAGATGTGCTTACAGAGCTTGGATATTTGTCCAGCTGCGAGACGATGATCACATTACTGCAAGCGATCAAATCTGGACGCTGGCCAACGGATGGTCCCTTGTCACTCTTCCCTGGCGTGGATGTTGACAAAGAGAAGAAACGTTTCGAGCAACCTAACGCGAGTCCTAACAATCTGATCGAAGCTACTACAGCCTCGCCAGCACTCCTTGAAAAGGCAGTGAAGATTGCTGGTATCTCAGGGGCTATGATAAAGACCTCACTCAAGCCAATGGCCCAGCTCCCGATACTCACGGTTGATGTTGGCACCGTGAATGCTTTAGCACTCTCGCTCAACCTGACTCGTCAGAACCCCGCCCGCATGCAACAAAATGGCATTCGCATTTTCGCGCCGCGATACCCAAAGCCACAAACCGAGGGATTCTTTGTCATACTCTCATATTCAAGCACCGACGAGATCATTGCGCTCAAGCGTGTTAGTTGGCACGACCCTAGCCGCAATGGCGGAAGTGGAAGAGGTGGACGTAATGCTGGTGCTGTGAACTCGAAACTGCACACGTCGGCGAAGATTAAGTTCCCACCTGAAGCGCAAGGCAAGAAGGTGGACGTTGTGGTTCATAGCGATTCATACCTAGCCATGAAGTGGAGTGTATTGGGGATTGAGGTACCCGAGGCGCCAAGGTTGGAAGATGATGGCAAGAAGGAGAAAGAGAAGGCCTGAGGAGCTACAGGAATGTCAGATTGAGGTTCAAGTAGACTGACTACCTTGAAGTCGCTCGTTCCCCATCTTTTGAATGGCTTGTGTATATTGCGTCTTGCCTTCGCCCACTCTTTTCATAGTTCACACGCTGGCATCATGATTCATTCTGTCGGGACCCATAGGATGAACAGTCTCCTCTATAATATTGTGGAAGACAACGTAGCCACCAGCTGTACACAAGGTATGCTCATTCCCGCACTACTGCTTCCAGGTGGTCTTCACCATTCATCACGATGCCTTCCTGCCCACTTGTCCCAAGCTTTGTTCGCAACCGCAAAACATCATTCCAGCATTCCTTCGCATCAACATGCTCATCACCCGCCGACTTCCTGATCACTTCCCACATCCCCTCAGACATATCCAATGCCTCTTCATCCTTACCCAATTTCTCCAGCACCCTCATCAATTCCCACCTAATCTCCACTGTTTCCTTCCCATCTTGTCCATACCGCTCTGCATACCGCTCAACAGCACTCTGATGCAATGCCTCAGCCTCAATCCACTTCCCTTGGGCATCAAGCGCCCGCGCAAGATGTACCATGCTCTTCACTATATCCCAATGCCCAGGTGGCAATGTTCGTTCTTTTTCTCGCAGTGATGTCCGGAAGCATTGCTCTGCGGCTGCGGCATCACCAAAGAGTAGTTGCTCGAGGCCCAGGCCATCAAGAGCGTTGGTGAAGAGTGCATCGTGTGAGGCAGTGCGGTGCATTGAATGTGCAATGCGTAGAGTGTGAAGACAGGTAGTGTAGTGATCTCGTTGGAGGAGAGAGAAGGCAAGGTAGTGAAGTGCCGTTTGCGGATACTTGCGGGTGCGAAACATGGGCGGATGATGCGTGCGTGGCAGCTTTTGAGGGGTTGTCGAAGGGCAAGGAAGCAATGACGATATAAGGTCTCGCGAAGGAAGGCGCGGCAGTGAGGCGTGGGGAAACGTCTTTGTCATTCATGGTACAATGTCATGCATACGCTATGAACGTCCTGCTTCAAATCGAGTCGCGACCGTGAATCTTCTTTCGGTCTTCCATGGGCCTTTTGCGACAAGTCTTCTTCTCCCTCCTTGTCCTTGACTCCTGCAACTCTACCACAATCTCCGTCGGGCGGGTAGGATCTCTGTCGCGAACCGGCATTTGCAGTTTCGCGATATAGCATATAGCTTATGCTACAGAGACCCATTGCAGGCTGTCCGGTACGATTGCTGGACCTCTCAGGTCTGCTGCCTGGTTGCCTTGCAACTTTGCGTCATGGTGCAGTTGTTTCAATCGTCAGAAAAGACAATGTAACTACACTCGTCTTCGACTTCAAAACTGATGTAGCTGCCATCGCTGGACTCATCATACTCCTCATCTGAGTTAACATCTTCCCAGCCAGCATCGCCATCGTCAGACTCCAGATCGTCGATACCGTTCTCGCTTCTTACTGCCTCTGTAATATGATTGTGATCAACAGATTGAAATTCTTCCTCTGGGCCGCCCAGAACCATAACTCGTGCGTGCGAGTAGTCATCTGAATCCTTTGAGATAGCTTCGTCGTCTTCGCAGTCTTCGCCCACAATGGTATATTTTCCGGGCTCGTAGCGTGGCGAGCTGCGCAAGAAGTAGGCTGTCGGTCTTCCTCTTTCAAAGTTTGTGTCACGGTCAAATGAGACAGCCTTCGGCTTCAGGGTGCACTGCTCCATGCTTGGGCACTCGGCCGTCTCGAACCAGTAGAGCTCCAGCGCCTTGGTGGCCGTATGGATAACTGCAGTGTGGACGGGTAAATGCGTCTTCGACCACTCTGTCTCCTGTGCTTCCAGTCTCTCAAGCTCGCATACCTCTCGTAAGATGCTGATCTTGCCCTGCGACCACGCGAGGTACAGGTTTTCTTGCTGTTCGGACGGGGTGCCGGTAAAAGGCAGTGGCCGACCATTTGCGCCTTGTAGAGTGCGCGTAAGCACTTTCATGTAGTTGATGTGCATATCGATGGTGCAAACTGGACACCGTAGAGTGGGTTTTCCGGCTAGCACGGGGTGTAGATTGTGTCGGCATAGTGAGGCCACCGAGGGCTCGTATGGTGATCTTGGGGGACTGATGTGTTCGTAGATATCATCAAAGACATCGGAGAAATAACCGGAATCCTGCTTCTTGAGCCACTGCTGGAAATCCTCATACTCGACTGCGGTGGGTACGAAGCCACACTCGGTCGGCTTCAGAGTCGTACACTGAGATTGCCATTGTCGGTATTGCTTCAGCTCTCGTGATGTCAAAACAAGACCTGCCGCCAGGTTGTAGCGCGGTTGCGTCGTCGAGCGTGGGTTCGACGTCATGGTTGCAACTTCGTCTAGCCGAGGCTGTTGTGACGCGTCGTGACGAGGTTATGATGGTGCTGGCTGAGATGCGCGTGAGTCTAGCAGTGGTAGTTCGTTATCGTGAGCGTCGCCAGTGGGTGAATTGCGCTGCTGCGGTGCGCACTGTGAGTGCACCGCGTCGTCGTTGACCCGGTGGTTGGGCGCGTTCCCACGCCAAACAATGTCTCAAAGCGTGTCTTCCGCTGTATACGGAAGCGAGTTGAACGTCACAGGTCGCCTGCTGGCAGACAATCCGCCGTGTGGTAATATTTCGGTCTGCGAGTGACGCGCTCAAAGCTGGTGACGGGCGCTGACGTTGTCGCCCACCTTCTCGACGTTTGGAAGTCCGGAATACCAGAAAGATGCCATGTTTCTGTTGCAGATAGTTTCCATTCCTGGTTCTTCTTTGGTAAGACTCGTAAATTTCGCCGTGAGGTCGTGTTATCGGGCAGCTGTTCGGGCGGAGGGAGGGAGCTGATGTGGGGGATGTGGAGTGACTGTTTCGCGGGGCTGGCAGGACTGTCCTGCTAGAAATGAGTCGCGTGTGCGCAGGTTTGCTGCAGTCATTTGCTGACTTTACGCGTGCCAGGTGACTGAGTGACTGTATCGAGTGTCAAGAAATGTGTGTGAGCGATGAGTGAGGGGATTATGTGAGAGTGAACGGTGCGAAAGTTGTGCGTCATTGTTCTCATTATTCATGCCTGATCCGAGTTAGGCAGGAGCGTGGCGCAGCCAGTGGCGGTGCTCTCTACACCTTCGCTCCTACCTCATCTGCCTGCTTTGGACTTGCGTCGTGCGGTGTGAGGTTCAAGTTGCCATTGTCTCTGCTGCGCTGTGACACCGCTCGTGCTACTCAGGAATACCAGGCGAACGTGCACGTCAGAGCTGCTTGTCTTCAACCATTTTTCGAAGTCTCCCAGAGCTTTGGGACTTGTACGAAGCTCTTTCCTGGTACTACCATCCGTCTCACCATGGAAGTCTGCCACAACTATCCGAGTGGTTGAGTCATCGAGGGTGCCTATTCGAATAGGAGATAAAAGTCTTCCTACCCATTATTTGGCCGTGCTATCGCCACGTAGGTAGTCCACCATCCAAGATCGCTTATACGTGCGGTAAAGGGCGAGGAGGTCGACATAAGACGGAGTCGAAACAGACATATTTCTACTCAGACACAAAGCTCACTATCAAGAGCGTTCAGATTAATGCTGCAAGGCTTTCAATTGCAAGGACGACTTTGATCGAGAATTGTGGTGCCCACAAACGCTCGGTGACGTTAGGCAGGCCTGAACACCCCAAGCCAGACTCAACCTGCCAGCAGCATTCGAAGTCGTTCGCGTCCAGATTCACAGTCAGGCTTTACTTATCGAGTGGGTTTCGGTGCGACACAATTTTTGCGGTCCGCTGTAGTACTAATGGCTAGACACCAGTGACACTCTTCTTTGCGTGGAATCCTATTCCTGGCCGCCTCCAAGGTTGTGAGCCGTTACACGATTCGTATCCGCGCTTGCTGTGGTGATTCTGGACCCCGTCGAATGGGTGCTACAAGTACGCAAGAGGGTGCTAGAACGGGTAGCGTATGGGTGGCGCTCGTGAAGCACTTCAGGTCTATAGCACGACTCTTTCTATGACTAGCTTTCCGTACTCTGCCGACAGAGTAACTACAGGTTCTATCTTATCTCCGGGGTCGAATGGCCATGACGATGTGGAGAAAGAAGAGGATGCTGACATGCCAGGCACTCCCGGCCCCGCTCGGAGGTTTCGCCTGGTCTCGGGCAGATCACGGAGGCTTAAATTCCTCTAAGTCGACGCCGCAATTCTAGAACAACGTCAATGACACGGGACGACCTCGATTTGTTTCCTCTCAGATATTTGTGAACATCGATATCGTGTACTCGTTGTCCTGGACAGAGCTGCCGTATCCACTGCCGTGACCAACACGGGCGAAGCGCTGCAGCGCTCAATCCCTGGTTGCGCGCAACCACCTGCAGCTGCCGGAAGCCTTCGCATCGCGATTGCCCGCACTATCCCTGGCAGTTTCCAGCCCTTGTCGCTCTCTCCGTATAATTAGGCCACTTCGAGTGCTTTTGACATGAGACATACGAGAAGTCTCGTTGCTCGTGTATTGCGCCTACACTTTGCGCTTGCTGATTCGATGCCGTGCTATTGACTTACACTACGCGAGGACAACACCGGGTGTCGAGTTGGGAGCGCCTCCGTGCTCATGCTGATGAGGTGCCCATCACTCTCTAGAGTCAGTCAGCGTCGGCGCAACCATGGGCCGTTAAACTCAAAGGCGAGAAAGTCTCGACTTATCATCTGTCACGCCAGTGTCGACCTACTGACATGGCTTCCTTCAGGACGCATACCCGGCAGACAGGACTGAACGCCGACATCTCCCTGCGACTCTCTAGTTGGGCTACCTAACACGTGCGATGGCCGGCAAGTTACAGGGCGCAATGCAAGCAATGTCCAGGGGCCCTTATCACGACAGAAGCCGCTGTTCCGTCCGGTGGCTGTGTCGAGCCCGGAATTCCCATTATCTGCCTGTCAGCAATATATGCATCGGCATCTGTGCGACGTTTGCTCTCTCAACATCGCTTCCGGGTTCCACAGATGAAGTACAGGAACATGCGGGGCAGCAAGACACCTCAAATTCTAGGCTCTTCCACTCTCCCACGGAAATGGATTGGAAGCGATAACACAGCGCTAATACCGAGTTCCATCGCGCTCATAGGCAAATCAAATTCTTCAAGGCAGGACGATCAACGCCTTACATGACCATGTGGGAGCAGTGCATGCAGGCTGACTTCTTTGGCGAATCATAAGCGTGATGTCAGCTCAGCTCTCAGCCTTGATGCAGGGCTGAGTATCTTACACGAACCTGGAACATCTTGTCAGCTCAAACACGGCTGTTCGATCTTCCCATCACAATGGTGCTGCTGTGTACACTGATGCATATTCGGCATTGGAACGCTGTGGAAGAACGCTCGAACATCTCTTTGTAGTATGTTATGCTCCAGAAGGCTTACCATTGATCTACAGCCATTCTACACCGTTTGTAGCTGTCCCGCATCTTGGCCCCAGTCTTACTTACACGAGAGCGGATGGCGGAACAAGCGAGCACGAATCAGCGCGCGGATCGTCATGACACTATCCAAGAGCAGACCTGCTTACTATTGCTGTGCATGTCCCGATTGGACACCCTGCGGCTCTATATTGCCTCTCCGCGGACAGGCCGCACAAATGGCAGGCCTCGCTGCAAGCCCGAAAGTCAGAAATGTGCAGGCGCGTATCTCAGCTTGCCCTTGTTATGCAGAGGTTTTCCCATGGGCCATCCCCCGAGCTCGTCGACACACAGCCGCATTAGGCATATGCAGCCGGCCGGGCTCAGTGCATTAGGCTCGAGCGAGTTCGTTAAAAGTGTCGCCCATCCTGAACCTAGCCTTCGACCTCTTTCCCCACCAAGATGGATCCTCGCGACGATTACCGTGAGAATGTGAGCAGCCCGCACAGCTATACGGACGGTCAATGGAGCCCGCCTCCACGATTTCAAGAACATGATCAGATCTATACAGCTCAAGGCTCGCCGCAAACATACTCACCACATCCGCACTCTCCACCACAAGCCTCACCACCTCTACAAGAATATCAGGAAGAGTTCCACCATTCTCCACAAGGCCACATCCAGCCACATGCGCAATACCAGGAAGGGTACTTTCGTTCACCGTGAGTATTCGAGTCCTTGGTCTGAATAGGCTGGGATCGGATGCATTCCACACTGTTAGCAACATGCTGATGTTGTTGAAGATACTCCACAGAGAAAGAAACGCCATATGCGACGCATGATGCAATGGGATCGCCGACTCCAGACTATTCGGGTCCTCAGGTCGTACCTGGGCAGTTCCAGCATTATCCTCATGGAGGCCGACCGATGTCACCTTCTTCAAATGGAGGCACCACACTGATGTCGCCTCAAATAAGACCATACACTTTCAAGGAACACGTAGACCCTAATGATCCAGTCTCGAGACCAGGGACAGTACCGCCACCGGTCCCGCCGAAAGACGACAGGAAGTGTGGATTGAAGAAACGAACGTTCTATATCCTCCTTGGATGCGTACTGATCTGGATACTTGCGCTGGCACTGGGCCTCGGACTTGGCCTGGGACTTGGGCTCAAGAAGAGTAAAAGCTCGTATGTTTGCGACATCCTCAAAGATACTCTGGTGTGTGTTACTAATACCGCGAAGGAACGACAATGGTTCTGATCCATTCTGTCGTACAAACCCCGAATACTGCATTGGTGGGGCTCTCGACGCAAACTACTTCTCCAAGAAGGGGGCATATAACGGAACTGGTATTGCTCTGGCTGGAGAGTCGTGGAACACTGGTCAGCGCCGTATCTTCACACTTTACTTCCAGCATCACACTGGTGATATTCGATTCATGCAATATACCACGGACCAAAAGTGGATCGGAGGCACAAAGGCCGAGACTGTCGCGACTGATGCGAAGAACGCTTCACCAATCTCAGCTGTTGCGTATGCTCTCAACACTACCCAATACGTGAGTCGCATTATCTATTGTACGTGAACCAAGATACTGACATTATTTAGTTCCACATATTCTACATTGATGGCAACAATACCGTGAAACAGGTTACCAAGACAAATACCACAGACATTTGGCAGTCTGGACCATTGAGCGATCTCAAGTTGAAGGCCATGGACTCGCCAAGCACAGGGTTGCAAGCATGCTGGAAAGGCAACTACTACGGTGACTCCGATTACTCCAAGTTCCCCACCGCATCAGGACAGACCAACACACAGCCTTTCGATGAACGCCTAGGCATGAATATCTGGTATGCTGTCGACGAATCTACGTTCCAGCAGTACGCATGGTATAACGGCCAGAATGTTTGGGCTCCTATCCAGCGCTGGCAAGGCTTCAACGCTCATGCCGGCGTCGGTTGCTATAGCTGGGGCGAAGGTACAACGACTTACGCTATGATGGCGAACAAGAACAACGACGTCGAATTTTGGTGGAAAGACACCAACACCACCACTGTCTCCCAAGAAAAGCACCCCATCAATTCGTGGCAAAACTCGACGTCGGGCGCGATTCGCGGCGTCAATCCCATCACATCGCTCGGGTACACGACCTACTTTTACGCACAGATGGCAGACCGCAGTATCAAGGGATACAACGTCACGTATCAAGCGGAGAATACGACGTATGTGCAGGACCAAACTTTCACAATCACGGATCCCGCTGGATCAGCGCTCGGTCTTGGTGGCACACATCTCACTGTTACGGCGTATGCCGAAAAGGACGGTAACGTCACGAAGTGGGATAGCTTGTACGTGTTTTATCAGACTGCAGGCAACGACATTACCGCGTTCACTCGGCCACTTGCGGGCGGTGAGTGGACTAAGGGCACACTGGCGATTCCTGACACGTAACCTGAGATGGCCTGCATCAGACTGGAGTGGGAGACGGTATGGAGACCTTCGTTCTGTATATGTTTCTTTGGCGTCGAAAAGATTCGCATTCTATGTAGCACAGCCACATTCATTGGTATGAAGTGGAGAGTGGGCGTTCAGGTGCTACACCTATATTTCCTAACGACAGGTATCAACGTAGTTTGTAATATCCTCGTTGGACAATCAATGTTGTTGACGCGACTGGCAATGCTTGATATTGTCTATAGTGCTTCTGAGCTTTGAGCGTATAAAGTCGTTGGTGTTGAGAACTTTATCATGACATGCCTCCATATGATCCTATCCATATACTGTTGAACCTTGTCACCAATGTCACAGTCGGGAGCGTATATCCTACTTGTTACCAAGGCCGCGTTGGCAGTTCGGCGATGTGGCTGTATTAGTCTAGCGCTGAGTCGGAAAAGGGGTGTTGTCCGGCGCCATCCGGCTCAACCATGCATACCTCGACCCCGCTTCAACGCCAGAACACTCAGTCCTCTTGAACAAAAAAACGATGAGAGTCCCGAGCCTTTGTAGCTGCTAGGACAACTTTTTATTTTGATTATTATTCAGTTAAATTTTGCAAGTCCTATATCTACGGGGCGTGTGGCTCAGTGGTAGAGCGTCCGCTTTGCATAATTCATATGTCTGCGGAAGGTCCGGGTTTCGATCACCCGCCCGTCCAAACGAGACTCAGAGGGCTTCTGAATATTTTTATTCCAATTCCATGTCATTTGTCCTGTGTTCGATCCAGTCAGGGGTTGCTTTTTACACTCGTTCAGTCGGTGTGGCGTGTATTTTTGCGCACAAGAGTGGGGCAAGTAAATCAGGAATTTCAGTTTTTAGCCATTCGAACACGGTGACACCTGTATAAAGTGTCCGGGCAGCAACATGAACGGAGAAGTGTATCTGGTTGGATGCAGACGCCCGTATTTGGCTAGACATTACCTCCATGGTAGGTAATGTAACAACCGCAGAGTCAGTACGGCACGACGAGCACCAAGATTCCAATTGGAAACGACCATTTCTGCCTGGCTACCCAATTTTGAAAAGCGTTCCGTCTCTTTGGACATCATACGGCACCCCACGGCATAGAGATGCTTCCCGCTTACCTCCGTCTCATCGCTTTTGGATTACGGGTCCATGATCGAGCAAACCTGTAACCAAAATTCCGATACCTAACCTCATTATGCGAGACCGGATACAACAACAGCAACGGCAACTTACACTGAAAGCTTGTGGTTCCGACAACCACCTCCGTCGCACTCGAGATTTAGGTTGAGCCGAGACATGGCATCCCAGAAACTACATTAGTTGCAAAAGTCTCTCCTGGCACAATCGAATATAGCTGGCTTCGCCGCGAGAACGTCATCGACGAGTCCCAGGTTGGCAACACAGCAGGCTACATCGCATAGTTGAGGAGAGCGGTGTGACATCAGCGGTTCCATGCTTGCCTTTATTTTGCCTCCAAGTAGTGGTCGCTGATCAGAACTAGACATTCCGTGACTAGCTACTACCCACCTGGTATAGCTAGCAGTGCAAGTGGTGCAGAATGCTACTCGATGTTGGAGTGGGATGCTTGGCAGGCCTTACATCTCGCTGAGTGTGGAATACAACTCTAACAGCAGTCTCAATCCCCGAAATGCTGTTTCTTAAGCTGGCGCTTGCTGACCACCCACATCACAGATCACCTGCATCCGTGCCCTCCGTTGCCAAGAATGGCATATTTCAATGGACCAGTACGTATTCTACGACGACTTGCTACGTTTCAAGCCCTCAGGGCTCTCGCGGAAATCCATCACATCCTTTCGACGGGAAATTTTGACAACGGAGGCTTGCGTTGGACGCTGCAGATCCTCAGTTCGCAACAAGCCTCATACGTATCTCCTTACCATCTATGGCGAATCTCAGTCGCAAATCTTGAGCTAGTCCCTTCTCATTGCACTCCCGGTCCCTTAAGAGCCTCTGCGTCTCGTCGTTCAGACCGTACATCAGCGTCAGCAGCGCGCTCTCCTTCCAAACGGGCATATTCAATCTCGTCGACTCTACAATCATGCAAATCACATATGCAATACCGAGCACAAGCATACTGGCAGGGTACGCTAGATATGCCCATTGGACACGCACATAGACGACCCAGCTTTGCGTGTTGCCCTGTTGGTATTGCCCTGAAACACTTCGAGCCCGATTAGTGATACTCCTTGCAACGTTTGCGAACGTAGTCATCAGGTTTGTCGAATTACACGGGGCATCAATCATGGGTCGAGCGTTGATGTCGGGAAACAGCATCAACGAGGCGTTCGTCCGCTGAGTCTGCATTTCACCACCTCTGAACGTGAGCAAAGACTCCGTCAGTGTCCGAATGGACCGATGCGTGAAATTGACGTCACGTGTAGGGAGTTGTAAACGGTTGCGACTCTCGGACGGTATCAGGAGTCGCAGATCCTCCTTTTCAGAATCCATTATCGGCTCGTAGAGCTGACTGCCTTCAAGGGCGTTCCAAGCCTCGGCTCTGTCCGCATGATTGATGGTGTTGGGCGTCAACATGTACGAGAGAGGATCTCTGATAGCCCATGAGCCACTCATGTCGTCGTGGAGTACATTGTTTTGTGTCGTGGTGTTGTAGGCGTTGGCACATGGATACAATGCACACTCGGTCGCACCTGGTTTGGTTTCGTTCCACGCAGCCTTCAATTCCAACCACTCTTGTGGTGCTCGCAGGATGACGAAAGACAATAGTAACGTCTCCATGTCTCGAAATTTGATAGTTTGCCGGGGACTGTAAGTGCTGTTTGCCGTCATCAAGGTGCAAGCTAGGCCGCCTCCTCCATTCGTTGTGTATTGCCACCAATCTGTGCTATAGCTCTTGAAAGGTGAATGCCAGTCCTTTATGCTACAGTATGGTAGAGAGTAAGTGTTGTATTCGCCCGTAAAGACCATACTGCTTGGGTTTGAGACACTGGACCCGTTAGAGACTGCAGCTGATACATATGAAGCCCATGTACAGTTGTCAGTGGTACACTGGAAAGACGTTTCGTCCGATCGTTGTAGAGTGGCATTGTCGAATCCGCTGTATAATGAGCTAGCGACCCAGAAATCTGGACGATTGAAGTTGTCTTGAGGGACGAGCACTCCGACCGACGTGTTCTCTTGGCGTATTGGCCCGGAGCTGGAAAAGTGGATGATGTTGCCGCCGTCTATCTTCGGGGCGTGCCCGATACTCGCGTTCATGGCTGTCTCGATGTCGTCTGATCTCCCATAGGTTGCAATAACTGCCTGTAGGAACGGATCAAAAGTTACGGTACCGATCGTCACCAAAGCCCGGAGAGCTGCCCAATGCCTTTATGGTTGTTAGCACATTGGCGAGTAAACCACAATAAGGCGACGCACCGCAGCCGTAGCCTGACGAACAAGCGTGTACCACCCCATGGTCCACGGCTTGCTTCGTCAAATCTTTCAAAGGCCACAAGACTATCGGACTTTTCTCGAAACCAGTTCCATTATTGCTGTCCGATGCAAGCACTGATCGCGAATGTGAGACTCGTTCTTGCCAAAGTACCGGGTGTCGCGATGATGCTATTGAGTGTGAAGAAGGATTTCCATGCAGCAAGCGGACGGTGGTTGAAGCGGTCGAGGACTACAATGATTGCAACGAGAGACGCAGCACTCACTGCTACTGCAACAGCTTCGAATGCCCAAGACGTAAGTAAACTTCGAGTCGCTGGCTGCAATGAAGTTGTGTCAGTATTCCCGGATGAGGTCGAGTAGACTGCTGTGGGTGACTTGTGTGTGTATACAGACTGCGGCTCGAGAGTTTCGAGTGGAATGTCTGTCAATCGCTGTGAAGAGTCTGTAGGTTTATATTGCTGACCGTAGTCATATGTGCTTTCGTGGTCGTTAAGAGCGGCCAGATCCGGATCTGGTGTCGCGCCAGAACGCCAACTCTAATTGACAGGCGTGCCACTTCGAGGAGTGGGCAATAGCGTGCTGTTTTGCGAAGACATCACGTCTTCAACTGTCAAGTCAACACAATGCCCAACGGCGATGGCGACGGGTTGGACAAGCAGCTTTTCTTCATATAATCAATCTGACGGGGGCCAATCTGTCGTGGAAGTATATCACGTAGAGTATCGTAAGCTTGCACGCAACCTAGCTGCGATTAGCAACAATTTATTCGTCCTTGAGTGGCCCATCTTAGATGGGCAGCATGGGTCGTGCAAGGCTCACCGAGACACAGTCCCTCAGTCAGATGTTGTGACACGATCTTTTTACGCCCCACGAAAGACTGTCACCACCCGCTCTTCAGTTATGAGAGGGTGACGTTAAATATTTTGAGATCATTCAGTTCCGTAGACTGGGCAATGAAAGATCCACTAAAATGTTCGAGCGGCGTTTTGGATCTTGACAGCCCCTCGCTGTAGTTGCTGAATGACTGCATGAATGGCATGATTGCGTCTTGCAGCATCGACTACAGAATTCAGCGATTTCAAGTCTCCCATACGATTCTAGTCTCAGTTCGAGCGCTTTTGGCGTCCAAAAGATCATTCAATAAGTTAGCATCCGCAGAATTGTCATCCTTCAATACCAGCCTCGCCACATGAGTCGCCCAGAAGACCACGGGCCCAGCATGTAGCTCTCGGTGCAATTCTTCGTCCAAGCAATATCGCATGCTTCTACATGTCTCCAGAATGGCTGAGTGCACCAAAGCTTTGTACTCTTCCCTTTCCGATTCTTGCACTCCGACGGGTAGTGATAGTTGAATCTGCAGAGCATAGAGGCGAGCAATGTTGTGTAGCATCAGTAGCAAGGCGGAAAAAATGGTTGTGAAGACTAGATCGTATGGGGCTCCAGGCATTGCGACGGACTGAGAACTTGCTGATGGCTGTAAGGGAGAAATGTATACCGGAACCTCAGTGAAAGCGTTGTCTGGATTGGCATTCCAACAATTTCTCCACGTTCGAAGCTCATCAAGGATAGTATCAGTCCTTTGTCGTACATTGTCCACCTGTTGAATTTGGTCGTTGGAACCGTTGTTCAGTTCCTTCAGCAAGTCGTCACGCTCCACTACTAGCTCGGAGCAATCTGCTAAGATGTTATACAGCTGCTGCTCTTGGAGGTCTTGTTCAATCTCAGAGTGCTGCACGAACATTGCCTTCCACTCTGGCTTTGCAAGAACAGATGCCCGACTGGCAGTCAGTGCTGCGAACAACAGCAAGTGTCGCAGACATCTGTAGAGACTCAGAGTCCTCGGCGAGCAAGGTGAGCGTGGATCCCTGAGAGCCAAAAGCTTTTCTAGACCCATCATATGATTAAGAAACAGTTTGGTCCCTGATGGGACAAGCATCTCTTGCATTGCTAGGGTCGTGATCGACACGATGATCTCGTCATATTCATAGCAATCTGGTTGGCGAAGAGCTCGGTTCAGTTGCTGCAATGTGGCGCCGTGACCTTGGTATCCTTGTTGAATGATAGCCGACTGATTGGTTTTCGCGCCGAAGACGATCGTAGAAAAGCTGAGCACGGCCTTGAGATGCGCCGTCTGGCAGTCATTGGCTTGATTTTCTCCAAGTCGAGAGTAGTCGCGAGATTGCAGCTCCCTCAAGGCAAGATCCACAGGTCCACCTTCCGCTATGAATTTGCGCGTAAACATGATATAGATCTCTTGCGGATTTTGTCGTAGCGAGGCCGATGGATGCATGAGTCGAATGTTTCTTGACATCTCTACATCAGACGAAAGGGATGGCTGGCCAAGGTCTGGTACATTTGGGCTCGACGTTGACGCTGTTACCTCTAGCAAGGTTGGTCTCACGGATGGTCCGCCTGCTGGTTGCTCAACTCTTCTCCTTGATGGGACGATCGTGGCTTCGACGAAAGCCAACTCTCGCTTCGGGCCATCGCAATCCAGGCTCGCTCTTTGACATCTCTGGCATATTGGCTGGGTCAAGTCTTCTGACTCAGTAAGGTTTCACGAACGGAATGCTCTGGGAACTTACCACACTTCACGCGCCTTTGGCGGCACGTCGAACATCCTTTCGACCTCCCGGCGACATTCACCATAGTTTGCTCTGCTTTCACGAATCTAGTGCAGCATGGTGCACATCAAATACGCGTCGTTGTTAGCTCTAGAAAGTGGTCGGCCGTGATAAGCACCAGCTTCGAGCTCGGGCGCGGCCGAATTTAGCGTATGCGCTATACCGCTTGCGGCTCATTGCGCGAGACGGCCACCACGAGGCATCACTTACCGCCTCTGTCTGTCCGTACGAGCCTCTAAAAGTTCGTGCCGGTACAAAGATTGACCAATTCGGAAGAAGATTAATCTCTCCACCGGCAAGATGTGAGCCATTGCGAGCCAGGCACAGCCCTGCGCCATGACTCTCAGGACGTCGTTCAGCTTCCCTCAAACTGTCTATATATGAGGACGTCTGGACGCGCAAATGCTCACATCCGTCATCGCACGATAACCATTATACTCTAAACACATACAAAGCCACCTTCGAAGATCTTCATTCAAAACCTTGACAGTCTCCCACTCTTCAATAACACCATTTCTAAATCCCCAAACTCCTTACCACCATCATCATGCCTATCTCATCCTCCATCGAAATCGCCTCCCCACCACAACTCGTCCGCGAAAAGGTGCACATCTTCCCATTCCGAACTCCCAACCTTCCTCCCAACTAACCACTCCTAGTTCCTCGACTTCCCTTCCCTCCCTACATACCACTCCGGCACCTTCTTCAAGTCCATCACCACTCAAACCACCCTAGAGCCCAGATCCAAACTCACCGTGGTCTTCGCCAGCATGGGCACAATGCAACCCAAATTCCACACCAACGAGCTGCACCTATTCGCTTGGCACGGCAATTTGCCGTTGATTTTCGGCGGCCATCACAAGTCCAAATTTGAAGACAGCAAGACGACGCCAGGCGGGACGACGTTTACACAGGAGGAGATTTTCCATGGAATGTTTGCATTCTTGATGGGCGAGGGGTGGATTGCGAGGAAAGTTGGCTTTCGAGAGAAGACCTTGAGGGGGTGGGAAGGATGTAACCGCGACTTGAAGAGATGGTGTGAGGGTTCTTTGGAGAAGTGAGGGGTGTTCTTTTGCAATTGGTACTGTAATGTTATCACCAGCTTCATTAGACTTAGACTCTATTCGTCCAAACACACCATGCAGCAAAACGAGACAATCGATGAACATATGCAAAGGTTTCGGTTGAAAATACTTGCTAAAGCATCCAGAGTATGACCCTCCGATGATGATGCTACTCCGCCCTATAGCCGAACCCTGTCGCAATGCAACAAATGTATACTCTAAGCATAAGCAAGCAATGCAGGACGCCTCCCAATGAGCCATGCTGATGATGTAGCACACCGTTCGCCGTTCCTAACCAATTTCGTGTTTATCATAAATATGTTCGTACGCTGTATCCTCTAGGTAACGTATCACCTGTTTGAGTGCCATGATGAGTTGTCTATGCCGACTTTGGATGCTGGGCAACCAGCCACTCCATGACGCTTTCGTAGCAGAGCACGAATTGCCGCAGACTCTGTACCATGCTCAGACGCTGCAGGCGGAAGTCCTCCACTGTCTTCGCAATGAGGTCCACTTCGTCATTACTGATCCAGCTGCCGTGTTCTCTCTCGTTCTTGGTCTTCGATTTATCCCCATTGTCGATGTCCATGGGTGTTCCTTGTCTGGCATGTCTGGCTTGGCGCTGGCGCTTGAGCATGTCCAAGATTGAGTCGACCGTGCAGAAAGTGCCCGTGCGGCCACAGCCTGCGGAGCAGTGGACAACAACCGGGCGACTGTTCGGCGGGTCAGGCTTCGACGGAGAGCTGCCATTGTAGTACCGAACCACTGCGTCGGTCTGCTCGATCAAGCCCAGGAGATGGGTAGGATGTGCTGGAGCACCAAAGTCGGGCCAGCTCGAGTATTGTAGCTGGGTTATCTCGCGCATGCGTTCGAAGGGTTCCTCATCATTTGAGAGAGTGAACCTGCGGACAATGACGTAGGGTTGATCGGAGCTAGGTGAGCTAACTGATGAGTCCTTGGAGAGGTTGGCGGGTCGAGGAGGGTTCGTCGAGCGTCGTTGACCCAGCGATGGACGAGACTGCTCACGGTGGCGATGTATTTTGGCCGGCTCCAACGACGCTCGGTGTTCGCCAAGAGCATTCAGATGTAGATGACCGTACTGCTTCTCAGACCAGTAATTGTGGGCTTTAATTTGGCCGCCTTCTTGTTCCGCAGTAAGCATAACGATGACGCGAACATCTTGTTGCCACACCACTTTCCAAAAGTCCTGTACCTATGTTAGCGGATGCACAAAGAGCAACATAGCACGTCGACTTACCTTGAAAGTCGCGGGGATTGGACCTTGTGTGGCAATGTAGCGTTTGTTTGAGTATGCAGCTTGGACGTGGTTGGCGTTGACATAGTCACAGCTTCCTTCATCGACACCCCGAAGCTTGACGCGTGAATGCTCATACGGCCAGATGTTGTTGTAGCGGTTCTTAGAACCCTTTTCGATACCCGCAATCTGGATCTGCTTGGCTGTACCCAGGCCGGTCGGGGTGCCGTAGACTACTTTGCCGGAGAGCGCTTCCTGCATACGCTTCTGCTCCCGCTTTTCAATATGCAGGAATCTGTCAGACACTGTCTTGCCGTTATCTTTTTCGTCCGAAGCCTGGTGGAGCCAAGTTGGGAGCTCCTCCTCAGTCGATTTCGTCATGCCAGCAGGATGCTTCACCGGCATTTGACCAACACCACCAATCAGATCCATGTTTTGCCGAATGTTGCCAAAGAAAGGGTTTGCAGCGTTTTGGGTTGCGGGCATAGGGCAGCCGCCAATGACAGGTGCAACGGAAGGCAGGCCTGAATCGATTTGGAGGGAAGCGGTAGCAGATGTCATAGGACTGCTGGAGGATGCGTGCGATATCCACGCAGGAAATCTTTCGGAGAATTCGTGGAAGCCGCCACGAATAATGTAAGTTCCACCTGACCAGCCTTCGATTGTGAACTTCTTGAGTGTGTTGATGCAGATTGCAGCATCCTTCATCTGCGACGAGTTCGCGTCATATACTATGATGTGTTTGCTATTTCTCCATCGTTCAAACTTTTGGCGCGATTCGTCGTCTTTGAATGTCTCAGCCAGTTTCTGAACATTGAAAGAGGCTCGTTTCAGAAGCGTCGTAGGTATGCACAGGCTCAGGGCACCTGCTATGCGGGCTTTTGCGAACTGTGTGGATACGCGAAGGTCAAGAAGGAGGACTTCTTCCACGGCAGACTCCAATATGTTGACGATGTACTGAGCCGTCGCCATTGTGGGGCCGTCAGTTTGGCTGTCGTCCATGACTGTTGCCGGCAGGGTCTCTGCACGGTGACTCGCCATGGAAATGTGGTGGGACTTCTTTGGCGGCAGTGAAGGTCGCGCATTGCGCTCCTCGGCGAATTCGGCGATGGCATCTGTTCGTCCAAATCCTTCGAAGCTTGCTGGCGAGTTTCTCCGCGGACGGTCGGGAAACATGGATGATTCGGTTGACAGCATTCGCTTTGGTGATCGTGGCTTTTGTGGAGCCTCATCGTCCTTGGGCGAGTGAGTCTCGTGCTTGTCGGTGCTCGGTGCAGGTGGCGCGCCCATTGATTGCGGCGACGGCGGCGTCTTGACCGTACCGAAGTACGATCCTCCCGATGATGGTACTACGCCTGATGATGGTGCTGCAGAAGGAGTGAAATTGAAATTGCCAAGGGCGAAGCCACGATTGTTCTCTGACTGCCGTCTGAATTGCTCGAATTCAGGATTTTGCTCTACGGGTATTGTGCGTGGAGACGCCGCAGCTGTGGAGCGGACGTTGGAAGTGGGCGGACTCCAGTTCCCGCGAATGTGTTGTGCAGCGCTGGATGAGAAGTGGTCGTTGGCGCTCACTGCGAGCTGGAAGTAATTCGGGGACGGTGTCCCTGGCTCTTTCTTTGCAATGTGCACATGGCTCGGTGTCTTCGCTACCCCGTTCATGCGGGGAGTGAGGGGCGGAGGTACTACGGTTGGATGTAAGGAAGTACTTGGCCTGGTCATCGGCTGTGTCGATCGGGGGCGGGCGCTGGTGAGGTGCGAGGAGGAGGAACCGCGCGGTCGAGGTGATAACGCAGGTGTCGACATTGTCGTGGGGGCACCAACGCGTCAGGAATTGAAGCGTGGGCCAGGATAGGTTGCTGGCGAGATTGTAGGATATAGGTGCATGAAATATGGGGACGGGCGAGCGTGGGTGCTGAGTGTTTCGAAAACAGGTGGTGCGTGTGAAGATCGGGGGTCGCCGTCACCAGTGCTGAAAGGAGAACTGACGTCACAGGGCTGAAATGGCCACTACCTCAACTGTATGACAAACCCACACACGACAGCCACGCCGTTCTTCAAGGTGCCTGAACGACTGCGCGCAGAATCTCCGAGGCGCAGTTACTGAACAGTAAATGCGTGACTGCGAGGCAAGGCTGTGCTGCTTCTCGTGCCGTGGGCAAACGAAGCGCGAATGTCGTAATGCGGGATGTTCGCTAGCAAGCGACGCAGGGACCGTCGAAATCAAGGAGAAAAGGGTGCCTGAAACGGCTGGCTCGTGACCAGAGACAAGAATAGGGCTGGACCACTCCGGGCGGAAAGCCAGCGGAGAGCAGACCCAAGGGAGGAGGGCGGAGAGGTACCGGCGATGCAGAGGTTTTGGAGATCGGATCGGGGACAATAAGTAAGATCGAGAGAAAGACGAGGGGCTAGAGATTGCAAATGGCCCCAACGCACGCCGGCCAAGGCAGGGCAGCGGTAATTGAGGGACGCCGGGATCTAGACATTCGTTCCCGTGTTTGTCGTCAGCAGCGCCGCCGGCTTATCGTCCAGCCATCGCCCACCCTGAATTGCGACATTTGCAATCCTAGCGGTGTATTTCTGCTCATGCGACGCCCAACTTTTCGAACATACGATAATTGTGCCCAGTCTGGAGCATCCCCTGTCTGTCAGGTGCTTTCATCGTCGATGAGTCGCGCAGTTCAGGTGATCGAGGCAGCGGCAGTTTATCGAGGCACAAACCTGCTGTCTAGGTCCGAGAACAAACTGGTGAGCGTCATGACTGAAACCAGGGTCCACCAATGACTGCAAGCTGGACCCTGCTTTTGGCGATCAGCAGCACACTCCCACCGTGGCACAGGATCGGTTTAGGAGAGCGAAAGAAGGTTGATATAAACTACAGAAGCCTGCACTGTAGGGCTGTGACCACAGACTCTTTGGTTCGAGCTGCCCACATCTGGTCTTGCAGATTGTTCGAATGAAGCCTCGGTTGGCTCTTGAAATCAAGTTTTGAGCTTTCCACCGTACAAGAATAGTCCAAGTGGACTGACCGCAATTTCATGACTGGACGGACGAGCCGGCCAATGAACAGCCACCGGCCTGTAGCATCCAGAAGACACGATTGCAAGCTAGAGAGAGGAGAGCAAAGAGACTATCTTGAATATCTTTCGTGCTGTAACATGGAGTCTCGGAAGTTTTGCCGAATCATTGGTGACATCTTCTCCGCTGCAGGGCGCGGCAAGTTGAGCCAGGCCAAGCAGCGCAGGGCGGAGACGTCTTGATCGACGCTCTCGGCGGCTGTCGAACGTCAATCACTGCAAGAAAGATGAGCAAAACCTTGGTACGTTCTGCGTTAGCCTCCTGTTCAAGAGGGTCTACAGATGTCGCGTGGCACACTACGGTGTGGATACAGGCGCATACCCAGGTGCAGCAAACGAAGTGCCAGGTTTTTAGTCGTCCTCAAGGTTTATACAAGGCTAAATTCGGCATTCGGCACCTCCATTCTTGCCGCTCCTGTCCATCCTTTGACAGGATATGTCTCGTTGAGCTGTAGACTTGGGCGCCACTTCCTTGCAATCAATTCAAATGGGATCTGTAATTGTATGTTTTGCCCCATCGAGCTCTAGACATCGTCTGGATAGCATCGCGCAGCACTTGCATATCCCATCAACTGTAAGCAGATGTATACTAACCGGGACGCGTCTTGATGGATAACAGACCTGCATAGATTCGACTGAAACCAAAGGCGTGTTACAGGCGAGTGTTGCGGTAAGTAATCATAGTACCATCATTTGAAATGTAGAGTCGTGATGTGATTCGTGCCTTCCTCTCTAGGGCTGTGAAGTCTAGACCATCACGTGCTAACGTGTTATCGCGTTTGCGAATTTCCCCGCTGTCCCCGTTACCACGCGCGCAGGAACTTACAACATTGTAACCGTCGCGCAGTCGATACAACCGTCAGCCTCAAAGACAGCCTTTCCATTCCACCATGTCTTGCGATGACTCGCCTTTCGTCCACGCAGCTTCTCCGGACGAGGGCTACACCTACATGCACCGCGCCTTCCTACATGCCTTCCTCACACACAACGTCTTGACAATCGACGAGATCAAGCCCATCCTTGCTGCTGTGATGACTGCGCATAGTCTGTCTCCATCTTCACTTCCAAGTTCCCACTAATCTCTTTACCAGACCCCGAACGTCCATGGAGTGATGGCGATGTGACCGCACCCCAAATAACCAACACGATTCAAATGGTCAACGCTAAAATATCACATTATGACTTCGAAATAAGGACAACCAAGGACCAGCAGTCTAAGCTCACAGTACATGCACTCGTCAACAAGACATCAGACGCGCTCACACAATTCGCCACCAAGTTCTCAGCTGGCGAAATTGCATACATAAGACGGTTACTTGACTACATGTTCGACACAAACAACACGCACACTCGAGAAGTAATGGCAATCAAGCACACCGACGCCTCCAATCTAGCACGCGTACGCCGAAACAGACAATCACAAATCAACGGCGACGCAGAAGGCTCCCAAGCCTCCGATCCAGGCATCTTAATCGCCGAAGCCGACGAGGTCCTCGCAACCCTGCTCCAAGAGTCCTTCTTCCAGAAATCCTCGGCACAATACTACTCGCTCGCACCTCGGGCACTCATGGAGCTTCGCGCCTACCTCAAGGAAACATACAACGAATCACAAGATGATGTTGCCGAGGGCGAAGTACCCACTATACGCATTCGCGACTGTGAAGGGTGTAGAGAAATCGTCACGCATGGAGTAAGATGTAATAATAGGGATTGCGGTGTAAGATGGCATGATGCGTGTGCGAACTCGTATTATAGGGGAAGAGGAAGAGATCAGAGGAAGTGTCTAAAGTGTGAGACGGAGTGTACGGGCGATGTGTATGTGGGCGAGAGAGCGGATAGGATTACGGGTCGGAGTAGTACGGGTGGAGGAATGAGGAGACGGGATGAAGAGAAGGAGGATGTGGAATGAGCTTGGTGATCTGCAGGAAACCTTGCGAAAGATCCTACATCGCAGAGGACCATCGACATAAGCGTGCAAGGCCCCGTCCATTGAAAAAAAAAGTCTGGATCACGAAGGTCAGATTACACGAAGATTGCTGGTACTGAGTAATTACACCACCGCCCGCACGAAATTCGACAAGCATTACCAAGTGTCATGCGAAGTTGACACCACCAAGAATCAACACGAGAGCGCTAGGATCATGAAGCAAGAACATGCATATTTGTAATTGGTTAGAGAGAAATCCATGAACCAAATCCTTACGCCTCTTCCTGCCCAATCGTCTTTTGACTTTTACAGCGACAATTATATACAGGCCTCATTGAGGCTGGGTTGGGGTAGGGGTTATGGTGACGGCAGGCATCCAGTGTACGCCATCAGTCTTCTCGCTCGACTTCGACATTTAGTGAACACCGTTTGTCTTCTTGGCCGACTTGGACCGCCTCTCTGCGACCGCAGCAGAGAGATCCTCGAGAACAGTGACTGTGGTGTCCCAGTCAATGCAGGCGTCGGTGATCGATACGCCCTTTTTGAGATCGGCGGGACCCTCTGCAGGCACTTTCTGGTTGCCCTCGTTGATATTCGATTCGATCATGACGGCGACGATGCCGTCTTCGCCATTACGGATCTGGCCGGCGATGTCCTTGGCCACCTTTGGCTGGTTACGGTGGTCCTTGTTGGAGTTGCCTGCGAGTTGTCAGCGAGATCCTATCCAAATGTGGCGACGAAGGCCTACCATGTGAGCAATCAACCATCATGACCTCGGCCTGGCCCTTCTTCCTCAAAGCGTCTCTCGCAGCCTTGATGCTGTCCTTGTCGAAGTTGGTCCCCTTAGTTCCACCACGGAGAATGACGAAGCAGTGCTCGTTGCCGCTCGTCCGTGTGATGGCAGCCAGACCCTGCTTCGTCACACCCATGAAGTGGTGTTTGGCCTTAGCAGAGCCGATAGCATCTACCGCAACTGACAAACTTCCGTCTGTGCCGTTCTTGAAGCCAATAGGGAAAGAGAGACCAGAAGCAAGTTCTCGGTGCAACTGCGACTCGGTTGTTCGTGCACCAATAGCGCCAAGAGAGATGAGATCTGCAAGGAACTGTGGAGAGATTGTGTCGAGCATCTCGGAGGCAATTGGCATGCCTTGTGAAGTAAGATCAATGTAGAGCTTACGCGAGACACGAAGGCCCTTGTTGATCTGGAAGCTCTCGTCAATATCCGGGTCATTGATCAGTCCTTTCCAGCCGACTGTTGTCCGTGGTTTCTCGAGGTAGGCGCGCATGATTATGAGGATGTTGTCTTGGAGCTTGTCGGCGAGCTTTTTAAGGCGCTGGCAATACTCAATGGCCATCTCAGGGTCGTGGATGGAGCATGGTCCGACCATAACCAGCAGACGGTCATCTTGTTGTGTGATGATCTTGGCAGCTTCTTTGCGAGCTTGGATGACGGTCTCTTCGGCGTGTGCTGGGATAGGAAGTTCGTGGGCAAGTAGCGCGGGTGGGATCAATGGATCGTAACCGAGGACTATGATGCTCAATTAGCTCTGGAGCTCCAAAAGAACGCCAATTGGGTATGTACCGCGTACGTCGTCGCTGACGTTCTTTGACTCTTCGAAGGAAGGCATATCTTCTGCTTTGGTGTGAGGGTTCTCGAGGTCTGCTTGTGCGAACGCCATATTGTGCAACGGGGCGACCTCTTTATATCGACTATTTGGAGTTAGTGAGGCCCAATCCTGGGGCTGAACTAACAGCAAGGGCCAGTCTTTGTTGGCTGTTCGCAGATGATCCCAGCGTACCTTTTACTATGCTGTGTAGCGAAGGATGCAATTTACGGTGAGTATTACTTGCTGAGCCCAGAACTCTTAGTACGCCAAGCCGAGATACGGTAAACGTCAATTGGACTTCGTGAGTGCGTGTTTCAGCGTTTGTGCAGGATAATGCAGGTTGTGTGCAGATGGGGCGTCCGAGTTCGGCTGTCGAGAGGAGAATGTGAAAAGCTGCAGCTGTTCAGAGTCAAGCCGTGGCTGCACAGTCACAATCCATCCAAACTTTTAATCAGGGTCTAGAGGCGGGGCTGAGGAATGCTTGTTTATCGATAGCATGTGCATGCCAAGCCCGCGGTACTGTAACAAATGGGTGTGCTGCCGTTGGTCCACCTGCTTGCGCATGCGGCTGGTGGTGCGACCTCGGGGGTTTTACGTGCCAGTACGTTACTTGCTTGCCGGCAAATTCTCGTGCTGTCCACAGGTTCGTGATTTGAAGGTGTTTGCTGTTCAGGTCGCCTCATGCCGCAGTCTTCCTGCAAGCCAGCAAACTATCAGGTGAGGCGTCAGGAGCTGAATCCTGTGAGTATCTTCAGCTCGAAGGAGCGCGACCATCATGCGCCTCAGGCCGCGTTCCGAATTCATGGCCGGGGAAGCGCGAAGCTAACCTCATTCCAGGTCTCAGAAGGTCCGGGCTGTCGTGTAGGAGCTTCGGTCACATGACTGCGCTCTAGCCACACCAGAACAGCGATGCAGCGTCATGGCTCGCGCATCACGGTCACGGTCCCTGTTTGGAGGCGACGAGCCTCCAACTTCAAGACCACGGAAGCGGTCTCCATAGGATCGCCGCCGATCAGGCACAGGCGCCGAATCCACTCCAGCGGTCCAGCAGTGAATGCGTCTCATGCACACTCTCGGGCACCTGAAACGAGCCAACCGCTGCTGCGACTTCCCCTGATATTACACCCCCTCCACGCTCTATCCCAAACACATGCGCTGCCCAGCACGTCTACCACAACCTCGGACTCTCACCTTCGCTATCGATAATTCTGTCCAAACCTGGAAACTTCTCGCTTCTGCCTTGCGAGCGCGTTGATCGCTGCCGCGGCTGTACAAAACCTTTCGCTAGACACTCTTCTAATGTTTTCGTTTCAGAATATGAGTTCTAAGCGGAGGAGAGAAGACGACTCCGACTCTGAGGATGGGGACGGGTCTGGCTATGGCTATGAGCGCCAGCAGATCAAGGTATACTCAATACAGCTACTAGCAAGCAGACATCTAATGGTGCGTCAGAAATCGCGAACGTGGTTCAGCGACCCGATCACAAGTAGCCACGCACAAAACCAGTCACAGTTCAATTCGTCTCTCCGACCGTCGCCTACGCCTCCGCGAGTAGTCTCAGACATTGAGGCCATGACACCAGCACAATCAGACTACGAAGAGGCAGATTCGCCAGACCCTGCCTACGGCGGGCCTGTACAGCTCTCGGAGCCGCACGACCAAGACATGGATATGGACGAAGATGACGTTGGAGTAAGAAGCCAGCCGCAGTCACCATATATCAGCAACTTCCTCATGCGACCCGCTATGCTCAATGCTTCCCTCTTCGGCGCCGATTCGCCATCTGGCAACGGCCGAATACCCACGCCTATACATCCAACCTTTAAGCGTGGAGGCATGAATGGGCTGGGTTTTCCCACAAGCGGCTCAGCAGGTGGTCTTCACACGAGTAACAGCAGCCTACAAGTCTCCGCGTTACAGGCACCAACATCTCGCAAGCCCAACACCAGACACGAGCAAGTCGATGACCGCAGTCGGCGCATGCCTTCACCCATCTCTGAGGACGAGGACATACCCGATACTCCCACAGCGCTCACGCAGTCACAGCTCTCGCGGCTGAGTTTCTCGCAGGAGATGGACACCGAGGAGATTCCTACCACACTGGCATTACCGCCTACACCACGGGGAAGGAAGCGGAGTGGTGCGCTGACCGGTATGGGAAGGTTCAGCATGGGATATCGGGATGATTGCGAGAAGTGTCGAATGAGGGTGCCTGGGCATTATTCGCACTTTCTGCCGTAGGAGGTGTTTCTACAACGAGTCAACGATCGCCATGAACAGAAAGGCTGACGTGGTATGGAAGTGATCTGGGCATGAGGATCATTGGCGTTATCTAACGCCGTAGGCGCATATTCGACGCGCCATTTTACGAGCATGGAGTTGATGAGCATCTTTTAGCACGGCGTACAAGCAGCGTTTGTCAGCATCTCCAATCTCGTCCCCATGTATATACTCTCAGGGTTAGCCAGCATCACGAACCGGAGCATTGCAAATACTTCATCACTACCAAATTACAGCAACGACTTATTTCTCGTCAAGTGACACGCTCTCATACCGCACATATTCACCTCCGATTGCACACTAGCGCCTCTATTCCGAGATGTATTTTCGAAGAGGCGTGTATACGTTCGCACAATTTTAGCAAGTTGATTGTATGTAGCAATTAGCTGCTAGGAGGCCTTCGGTGCCTCGTTAACTTGTCGCTAGCCTGTTCGACATGCGCGAGAGCCTTCAGCTGTGTCTGGTCGTCCAACTGGAGTTTTGGGTTGGATATGAAACACCAAGACTACATAATGGCAAGACGGAACGGAACAGTGACGGCTTGGAACCTGGTATGTGGAAATGGTAGAATGTCACTCTGAAACAAGGTTGCAAAGAAGATGCTGAAGACTCTTGAACTCGAATTCTTCTTGGGTCTGGCACGATCCGGTTCATCTAGTCCGTTCGGTGTCGAACAGCGGCCAAGCTAAAGACGTCAGTGAAGTGTAGAGAATATATTCATATTTTCACCAAGTGAATGCATGAGACCAGTAAGTAGATCATCCTCGATCCGTCTTCATGGTCCTGAATACCTTCCGTATACTCCATGGAGCTCGTGAAAAGCTCATGCTACAATTCTATACATCTACAGCATATCACGAATCCCGTTCGTGATGCTGTTCCGTCCAACGCCAGGGTATAGTACACCTCCAGCCCCGGACCCCAACCTACGCTCTTCCTCGTCATGCTTCATGTCAGATCCTACTCGTCCCCATGCTTGCCTTCCATCTTATTATTCCCCTTCTCATACCACACTCTCCTGACTCCTCGCCGCACCACCCACAGCCGCCAACGCGCGCGCAATATACGGCCCGACAATCGGAATATTCCCCGCAAACCCTGCGATTGTGCTAAAGAAGTCCCCAAACAGGACCAATATGCCGTACAATTCAATTATGAAGCCGAAGAACGCCCAGCGCATGAGTATGAGCGTTATGCCCAAAGCGAAGGCCGCGGTGCCTTTCCATTTTTGGCGGCGCGCGAAAAAGGCGAGGGTTTTGGAGGTGCCGATTATGAGGGTGAGGCCGATTAGGAAGAGGATCTGGGGGTGCAATCAGAGGCCGGGATGGGAGGACGAGATTCAGCGTGGGGTCGGTGAGAAGGGACGTACGTTGCCCATTGCTAGCCTATGGCATGTTAGCTATACCCAGAAGAAGTCGCGGGGAAGGAAACCTCTGAGGAAGGAGGACTTACATTGCGCGATCAAAAAACATCATGACACCGCCCATGAGAAAGAGGCCGCCTTTGCTCTTGTCAGTCTTGAGATCGTGGCCGTAGTGTGGGTCCTTTGGTGAGCGTACCTACCCCCTGAGCAGAAGGCGACTCCAATCTCTATTCACAGTCAGCAATCCCGTCCTCAAAATCATATATGCATCGAGTTGTCTGTACAGACTTTGGGTATCTGAAAGCCACATCGTCGGCATCTTGGCGGTTCGTGGATGTGTAAATCTCTCAACGAGTTTGAACGAGGAGACAATAGAGGTCTGAAGAATGGCGACTGTTGCGTATTGTCGAGGTGTATCTGGCATATGTGGTGGTGTGGTGCCACTTGAACAATTGCGTCGTGTCCCTTTGCGGAGAGTTTGGGGAGACGCGAATGATCGGCGCGGCATCCCTGTCGCTTTAGCGCATCAGGTCCCGCGGGAGTTCGCAGAAAATTGAGCTTGAGCTCGGTTCCATCAACATGAGCATGCACGAATCGAACTTCGCGATCATTGAACACGAGGTTTGAGAGAAGAGATTAATGTTTGTCTCTTCCATTGCTAGCTATACAATGGCTGTCATACAAAGTATGAATGTAGTACCGCCCCGACAACAGCACGCTTCAATGCTGCTGTAACTAGGAGTCGTCCCTCGAGCTCCTGGTATATCGTCACGGGCGAAGAACAATACAGGATCGCGATTAAGCCGGAGCGCCTTCTTGAGCCACGCATCGAAAGGCGCGTGGTGGGTGGAAGGAGCTTGACTTTGATGGTCATACATATTGGGGTGCAGTCAGGCATTTGGTGTCCGTTACCTGGAGCATGGGGCTGCCTGTGCAGAATCGTGCGCGATCCGTGATGCAATATTTGCTGTCCTTGGTCGTGAGCCCACTCACCGGTTACGGCTCGTGGCTTGAGTAGGCGCCGTGCTGGCGTTTCAGTTGGAATGCTTTTGACAAAGACCTTATCGAACAACAAGTTCTGGGCTGCGCTCATTTCAGGACGGTGTGCGCACCTCTCGCCGCCAGATACGCCTCCGAGACGTTCTGCGGCATCGTTCTGATAGTCCCGTATAGCTCCTTGTTGTGGTATCGCAGCCTCGTCTTCGGGTCGGTGTACGGCGCGGGGAGTCCAGTGATGTCGCAGTACTTCTTTTGGCTGCTAGGGTGGAAGCTCGGTGCAGACTCTATGTTCGTGTACGTGGGCGCTGGTCCTGTGCCATTGCCTCCTGCAGCTGCTCTGCCGTTCTTCTCCAATACCAGTGTGCTCAAGCTCTGTGCTGCTTGCGCAATATTCGGGGGCCTGCCAAGATTTCCAACGGGCGTCGCGTTGCCTGTCATTCCTTCTGGGTACGGCACTGCGGGTGTTGACATGCCGCTGTTGTTTTGCGTGGCCATGACGGAAGCCTCTTTTCGCGATGCTTCGCCAATGATCTGCTTGAGGTTCTTGTTGCGCCGCTGGGGTGGCTTCCAGTGGGGGTTTCGGAACGGCTTCGAGCTGGCGTGGATGTCGAGCTTGTCCAGGAGAGATTGGTGCGTCCTCTCGTCGGAGGCTGTTGTTAACGGCGCCATGCTGAGATGTGTATGTATGTTTGTTCGGATGCGCAAGTTCGTCGTGGTCGATATCCGGAGCTATAAGGGATGACGTCGATGCGCGAGCATGTGCGCTTAAGGGCCGAGATTGGTGTGTATGCAGTTATGAAGTGCACTCGAAGATCGTGTTGTTGATGGACGGAGCTCGTGGGAGTGGAGAGCTCTGGGCAGGAGGGATCAACACTCACTAAACTATGGCAGTACTAACCGCTTTCATCCCCCCCGCAAATACCAAACGCGTCCCTTAAACACCCAACACCACAGAGTCTGCAATGATGGTAGGCCGATACAGACTCTGAGAGAAACTGACACGTAAGCTAATCATGATGATAACAGGAAAGCCCTCACGAGCACCAGCAAAGCCTTCTGCTCTCACGTATCATTGTCAATGTTGTCAGTCTTTTGACAGTGACTTTTGCGGACCTTTGACCTAACAAACTCGACAGGAGAAGCTGAATGAGGCCATAATGATGCTGAACAAGAATCTCCAAGAGATCAACATTCAGAACATGGACACAGAGCTCGTCGCACAGATGTTCAAGAACTATCAGTCTAACGTGCTCTTCCATCTCGAAGGTATAGACTTCCAAACTGCCCCGCGCATCACTTTACTAATCTGTAGTAGCTACGAACGGCTTGCAGGATCCGGCTTGAGCATGTGTGAATATGAAGATCACAAGACAGGTGCGCGTTGAATGAGTGAGATGTTGGCTCGCGAGCTCCTGCCTGTCAATTGAGACGACCTTTTGGGAGGCCTGCTAGAAGAGTGTCTTTGTACTACGATACCCAAGAAATACGATTACAATGAATGACTGGCGTTCAAAATCTGTCCCGAAGTGCAACTTTCGTACATACATGGTCATCCACATGCGGACACTAGTGCACGGGCACGCGTATGATGCAGGGCTTCGGCCTCAGCAATCACCATGGCGCACAACTCCAGCAATCGACGCGCTAGCGAATCAAAGCGGCAACCTCTGAACCTCGCGACATGACCTAGCCACGCCATCTCCAGCTCCTCCATTCTCTTCCTACGACCTCCCATCATGGCCCCATCCGCGATCAACGATGCGCCGTCCGCATCAGGGCGCAACTCTCCCAAACCTCCACCCGCGAAGCTCTGGACTGTCAATGAGCCGCCGTTCGAGGGCTTCAAGCCTGTAGACACAGAGGGATTTGCGCGCAGCAACCACGAAACCGCCATAGTGATCGACAATGGTAATGCGCCTGGATATCTGCGCTCTCTCAAAGCATGGCTAACACTTTCCCAGGCTCGTCAGCAGTCCGCGCAGGATGGTCCTTCGATGCGAAACCCCGGTTGTCAGTATTGCCGAATATGGCGCGATACAGAGACCGCAAGCTCAACCGCACATTTACCTTTGTCGGAGCCGACGTCTACTCAGATGGCACGGCGCGTGGGCAATCCAAGCCGATATATGAGCCTGGGAGCAATATCATAAACAACTGGGACGCCATGGAGGGTGTGCTGGACTACATCTTCATCAAGTTGGGCGTGGACGGCAGATCAGGGCGCATCGACAGGCCCATTGTCATGACTGAGCCCATCGCAAACTTGGGCTATTCAAGAAAGAGTATGTCATGAAGACTGGGGGGTTGAAGGGCAACAATAAAATTTCGTGCTAACAATTGCCATTCAGCCATGTCCGAGATCCTCTTCGAATGCTACGGCGCACCCTCGGTCGCATACGGCGTCGATTCGCTCTTCTCCTACTCCTACAACGGTGGGCGCACTGGTCTGGTCATGGACTCCTCGTACACCTCGACACATGTCATTCCTGTCATAGACTCGAAACCGCTTCTTTCCCAAGCCACGCGCCTGAACTGGGGCCGCTTCCAATCCGCGCAGTACCTCCTCAAGCTGCTCAGATTGAAGTACCCCAATTTTCCTGGCAAGATCAGCGATAGTCAGGCGGAGGACTTGGTTCGCGAGCACTGCTATGTGGCGCAAGACTACGAAACAGAAATCAGCAGATGTCTAGACTGGACAGGCCTTGAAGAGAGAAACCACATTGTTCAATTTCCGTACACTGAGCAGATACTGGTGCAAAAGACAGAGGAGGAGCTTGCGGCAGCAGCGGAGAAGCGAAAGGAGAGTGGACGTAGATTACAAGCACAGGCAGCCAAGATGCGACTAGAGAAGCTGAAGCGCAAGGAGGAAGAGCTAGAGTACTATGTGCAGCTGCAGGCACAGCTCGAGGAAATAACCACAAAGAAGGAGAAGGCAAGGATACTCGAGTCGAACGACTTTGATGATGAAGGCCAGCTCGACAAGCGTGTCAAAGAGCTGGAAAAGGGTATCAAGAAAGCACGCAACAAGGATGTTGGAGATGTCGAGGAGGAACCACAAGAGGAGCCCACATTCCCACTGCTGGATGTGGCAGATGATCAACTCGACGAAGAGGGCATCAAGCAGAAACGTCAACAGCGGCTGATGAAGTCCAATTATGATGCTCGGCAACGCGCAAAGATTGAGAAGGAGAAAGAAAAAGCACGTCAAGCAGAAGAACAACGTCTGGACGACGAGCGTAGAGAAGCCGACCCCGAGAACTGGATTGAGGAACGTCGAATAGCCCGACAGGCCATCATCCAGAAAATGAAAGACCGTGAACGCATGAAGGCCGAGCTCGGCAATCGCAAATCTCTCGCCAATCAGTTGCGTATGAAGTCAATAGCAAACCTCGCATCCGACAACCCCACCAAGAAGCGGCGAAGGGGAGGCGGCGACGACGACACATTCGGTGCCGACGACGCAGATTGGGGTGTCTACCGCACTATTGCCACGGGCGAAGGCTCCGACGACGAGGAAGAAGAAGATCTGAACAAGAACCTCAAAGACATCGAGACGCAGCTACTCAAGCACGATCCCAACTTCACAGAAGACTCGACGCGAGAAGCGCAAACAGATTGGACAAAGAGCATACTGCACGCCTTCCTGCATGGTCCGTATCCGTATGACGCGGAATCACAAAGGGAAGTCAATCAAGTCCACCTCAACGTTGAGCGTATCCGTGTCCCGGAAGTCGTGTTCCAGCCTACAATCGCCGGACTCGACCAAGCAGGTATCGTCGAAATCGCCTCCAACATCCTCACAGAGCGGCTAGCAGACTCGCCTTATCGCGACGATGTGCTCAAGGATATCTTCCTGACTGGAGGGAACACGCTATTCCAAGGCTTCGAAGATCGACTAAGAAACGAGTTGCGCGCTGTACTTCCCGCAGAGCAAAAGATCACTGTCCGAGGCGCGAAAGATAGAGTGCTTGATGCGTGGCGTGGAGCTGCGACGTGGGCGGGCAAGAAGGAAAGTAGGCAGAACTTCATTTCGAGGGCGGAGTTTATGGAGAAGGGTGGCGAGTATATCAAGGAGCATGCATTGGGGAATGCGGGTTTTTGATCTGTGTAGAGGGCAAAGCGGTGGATGGGCAGAACATGTATGAATAACAGAAACAGGACTCTGATGAGGGGGAGTAGTCAGTGTACCGTATCAAGGGCCTTCGCATTCAAATGGAACCGGAAAGTCCAGTTTAGTTCCAATGCCATGCAAGAAGCAATTCCGAAGAGCTGCCACGAATCTTGATACGTCAAGTTCACGCACTTTGCATGCACAGTGCACAAAGCCGCAGTCCATGACAGGACTAAATGCATTCGAGGCACCACAGATTACCTGAGTGTACCAGTCAAGCCGCCACTTCGACATGGAGTGTCCCTTGTACCTGCGAGCTGAAGTGCGTAAACACGGCACGTTGCGAGCCCGAAGTCGAGTCATCTGTTGTTGAGGTTATCTTGATTGTTGTGAATGACTCATTCCAGGCTTGCATGAGCTAGACATGCGCACACAACCCTACGAGTACTGTGAATGTAAAGATATCGTTCGTACATACGACATAATCAAGCTGCCGTAAAGCTTCATTCTTCTCGCGTACCCATGTGTCCCGAGCTCAGGATTCCCGATTTCGACACGCTCTAGTGACCTTGGGATGGCTATTGCTCGGCGACAGATTTGTCGATATGTGTGACTATCTTCGGTCGAGCCGGACGCTTCTGTGCGGAAGAGTCTGGATTGTACTTGGAGGGCTAACGCTTTGGTGGGCATATATTGCCGGAGTGGTATGCCACTTGGTTGAGAGGTGAGGCAGCCTCGAGAGGTCTGATGAGGGCTAAATATGCGCCGGGATCCCAGAAATCGCGGGTGTGCCTGATAAGGTTCTTTGATCCAACAGCATTCGCCCTTGAGTAATCAATAAGTCTACGGCTCGAACAATATGCCTTTTCAACCTCTCGAGGTGATAGCGTGGATGATGATGAAGATTGGGTGTTTGGTGCACTGCCGTGAAATATTTTGTACAAGATTAGCTAAAAGAGAGGTTTGGAACGTCTGTGACTTTTGTGCGTTGAAGTGCGCAGTGACTATAGTGTCAACCCCATCCATATGGTTTTGTATTCCTTCTCATGGACCCGGGGCGTTGCTATCACACGAGTATGACGTTTTTCCACTCCCAGGCTTCACCGCGGACAGTTGGTTGCGGGATATGTGCCGGGCACAACGTCCTGAGGATATTGACTCGTGTAGCTGTCCCATAAGCTTTCCACTCGACAACTAGTATGAGGCCGCCCCTGCGTTGAATATGACCAAGAAGGAAGCATGACCACGAACCGTCTGCTACCTTATCAAAGAAGCGTTCCAGTGGCTTCGTTGGCCACCAGTTTCTATCTGAATAGTATCTCAGTGCAAGATCGATTTCCTACAAACGCACATCCTTAGTGTGATCTTCCTCGTCCCTTTTCCCCCATCCCTCGAAGGCAGAGGCTGGTACTATGCGAGCTTCGAAGCCAATGCTTGTGACTGCGCTCTGCTGATACTCTGGTATTTCAGCCGGCGACTGCATGAGACTGCTTTGTGCAGTTCCGAAAGTGACTTTTCGCATGACTGGGTAGATGTCCTCGATGGAGGCAAAGTCAGTCTGGTATAACCAGCATATGGAGCCTCTCCAACCCACCCATGACCATGAAGGGAACATTGGTCTACGCACTCGTTGGTCATCAGAACAAGTATGTTCCCGAACGAGGGCAACAAACATGTAGCGATCCCGATCCGAGTCGGCAGTAATGTTGGGAATGAACGGGAGGCCTGATATGTTGCAAATGACCACAGTTCTGGTATCGTCGCGAAGACTCTGCAGGACTCCAAAGAATGCAAATAGAGCATCGGAGTCAAATGTGAGCTTTCGGCTGACGTACAACCAGGCCAAGTGGATAATTTCAGAGATTGGCCGTGCTATTGTAAGGTCTGTGTCCTCGAGTGGTAGACTCTTGCTGTCTCCGCTCAACCATCCAAGTGACGGCCTTAGGTCCATGAACAGTGATAGCCAGAATGGAGTTCCGTCCACGTCACCGAGTCTTGGTTCCCTGATGACAAGTTGTGGCTAGACTCACCAGCCCAATCTTTGACATGCTCGACGCCACCCGAGGATTCCTTCCAGCAGGCTTTTTTTGCAGTACAACGATGTTCGCTTTGATGAAAACAAGTAGTCGTTGGGATACGTAGGCCTCCTGAAATGTCCAAGCAAGTTGGAACCATGTTGAACTCTTTCGAATGTTCCACACAGGCTCAAAGCTCGAGTAGAAGACCAATCTGTCACCGACTTGATAGATACTCTCGGTCAGCGATCTCCTCGACCGAACCCCTGGCAAGCCGTAGTGCCTGGACTCACCAGCAGCTGCCACGATGATTAACACTGCACCCATGAAGATTTGGTCCATTTTTTGGAGCTGGCTGTCCCGATGGGCGCTGTTGCTCTGATCGATACAATACTGATCAACCCTTAGGTATCGATAGCCAAGTTGTTTCGTAACAGTAATAGCATCTGTGATTGTGTCTGGCAGGTGCGGAAAGGGTGTTGTGTCAGTCTCACCCCACATATAGCTTAAGGCAACCCATGGCGATGCTCTGGCTTCCACAATAGCCATCTGCTCACAGTCAATCAATCGCATCCCATTTATAGGCTCCTTTCTTGTGTGACATGAACACTCCTGGTGTTTCTTGCAGTACTCGATCCACAATCGTGCGCGATCAGGATCAAAATAAGTGGGAATTCGCTGTGGTTTGAAAAGGTCGTCTGAGCCATAAAAAGTTACGACGACATTGTATAGCACTTTTGATTCTTCTTGAAGGGATCTTAGTGGATCAAGGCCGTTTAGTTCGGACCGCACCTTGTTGTATAGATCAGCAAGCACATTGCGGTTTCCATAGAGAGCAGGGAGCCAGTGTCTTTCATGGGAAATCCAAAGGATTTCAGGCTGGTCATATGTCGGTAGGATATGGCAGAAATTGCAATGGTCCTGACGAACTCGGTCCTTCTAAGCACCAGATAACTCTTCGACGGGGATTGAGGATGAACGTAGGTCCCAATATGCCGTATTGTGTGTCATGACCCCAGGATTCAAGACGCTCAGCGGTCACATCGTAAAATTTGACTTTGTGGCAGGCTTCGCAAACGTACTCATTGACCATTTCGAGTGGGTCATCAATAGAGAATGTTTTAGGGAAGCGCTTCGCTTCTGAACAGGGAATTGTTGCTATCAAGGGCCAGAAGATTATTGAGCTATCAGGCTCAAACACGGCATGTGTAAGCTCCGACATGGCAGGTGTGCAAGACTGTCGTTTGAGTATATGTCAAATACATGGCAATCAGAGTGGCAGATTGAACAACGTGAGTGAGGTCGAGGCTGAAACAACGAGGCGGGGAAAGTGCATACCGTGTCCGTGCACCAAATGCGCGCCATCACCAAATGCGCGGAAACCCAATATGCGCTACTTTTTCTCAGCATCATAACACAACAACAATGACAGGTATTACAGAAGCGCTTGTAGAGTGTGACTCTATACCCTCTGGCGACAAGATTCCATGGCAAAAAATAGCTGACAAGCATGGTGTTGTTCGCTCAACGTTGACGCGCAGGCACCGCCGCAAAACACGCTCTCGGGAAGAGATATCAATATCACAGCGAAATCTACAACCACAACAGGAGGCAGAGCTTGTTAAGTAGATAGAGAAATTAACAGAGCGTAAGCTACCTCCTACAAGAGAAATGGTGCAGAATTACGCGTCTGATATTGCTGAACACCCCGTCTCCGAGAGCTGGGTTACTCGCTTCCTCCACCAACACAAAGAGAAGCTGACATCCCAGTGGAGCACTTCTATGGACCGCAAACGCCACGCTGCTGATTCTGGTGATAAGTACAAGGTGTACTTTGAGCAGCTGGGCAGCAAAATTGATTTCTACGAAGTGGAGCCAGAGCACACATACAATATGGATGAGAAAGGCTTCATGATTGGAGCCGTTGGCAGGCAGAAGAGGATCTTTAGCAAGAGGCTGTTTAAGAAGAAGCAGTTTAAGCAGATGCTACAGGATGGCAATCGTGAATGGATAAGCCTGTTGGCGTGTGTATGCGCTGATGGTACAGCATTGCCGCCAGCTCTTATATATGCGGCCAACTCTAAAAACATACAAGACACGTGGGTGGAGGATGTGAAGGTGGGAGAACATATGGCCTTCTTCGGAGTATCATGCAGCGGCTGGTCAAATGATGGGCTAGGTCTTGCCTGGCTTCAGCAGGTGTTTGAGCGCTTCACAAAAGCTAAAGCTCGGAGAAAGTATCGTCTATTACTTGTGGACGGCCATGGGAGCCACCTTACAGAAGAGTTCCTAGAGTATTGCCACAGGCATAAGATACTATTGGGTATCTATCCACCTCACAGCACCCACACGCTGCAGCCGCTCGATGTAGTAATGTTTAAACCTCTCAGCACAGCATACTCAAAGAAGCTGGCAACACGCCTTCACAAGCATCAAGGCTTAGTACCTGTGACTAAAGCCGACTTCTTTAGTCTATTCTGGGACGCCTGGGCAAGCAGCTCCACTGCAAAGAACATCTTCAGCTCTTTTAAGGCAACTGGTGTACACCTCTTCGACCCTAACGTTATACTTGATTGCTTCACCAACAACAACTCAGACACATCCAGCAACGCGTCAGAGGAAGCTCCTACATACGGTGGCGAGGCCTGGCAAAAGTTGAATACAGTCATGAAACGTGCGTTGAGTGGTGCCTCAGAGAAGGACGCATCTACCATTCGGCAATCGCTCCACCACATGGCTATACAGAACACCCTCCTGCAGAGCGAGAATGAGGGTCTACTTGACGCTCTTACTGTCAAGAAAGGAAGAGAGGTAAAGGGCAAGTCTCTAGACCTGCTGCAACACTATGAGTTCTGGGGGCCTTTGATGATGTGGACTCCTTGCTTGTTCCGTGAAGCTAAGGTCCGCATGAAGCTTGCAAGGGAGGAGCAAGAGGCAGACAAGAAGGGAAAGGCTAGCATGAAGGAGCTTGCTAAGGCTAATAAGCTGTACAACGAAAAGATTGCACAGGAGAAGCGTGATGCGCGTGCAAAGTAGAAGGAAGAGCGTGACCAGCTAAAGGCAGAGAAGGCCAAGGAAGTCTCCAAACGCAAGGCAAAGAGAGAGCGCCAAAGGCAAGCTTGTGACTCTCAAAAAGCTGTACAAAAAGCCTCTACAGGCAAGCGCAAGGCTTCGGAGCAGGTAGCACCAAGAAAGAAGCAGAAACGTAGTGTTAGGGATAATGTGGATAGGGCATTGCGCACGCCAACACCTCTACACCAAACTAACACTCGCGGCCGCAGAATCCTTCGGCCAAGAAAGTATTGGTGAGAAAGTTAGTTACATAGGTCTATAAATCACCTTACTAAGTTATCTCGTGATATTGGCTATTGTGTGTGGCTCTATAGCCTCGTTTTTGTGGTACCTGTGAAGGGGCGATCGCGCGCATTTGGTGATGGCGCGCATTTGGTGCACGGACACGGTACCGTGCGCTACCGCGTGCCGACCACCAAAGCTACACTTGCCCACAGTAGAAAATGAAGCTCTCCTGCCACCTATAGTAGATATTATCACGAGATTTTTTGGTGGAGTAATAAAGTGATGCTTGCAATCAATTTAGGTACCAATATCTAGTAGGTATCTGCACGCTGCGGCCTTTTTTGGTAGTTTTAGTTGGGGGTGGGCGTGCAGGCTCACCACCATCACCACCACCTTTAGCAGGTTGTGCCCAACGCGCTTTCTTTGCCTTTGGCCCAGCCTCTTGTGAGGCTGCTCTCTTGCCTATTTAGGTCAATTATAGAGATTTTTGGGCGGTTGCAGCCTCTCTCTCCTGTTGTTTCTTGTGCTTTCCTTCAGCCCTTTGTGCAGCTAATCTTTCCTTCTCCCTCTCCCTCTCCCTCTCCCTCTCCACCTTAGCTGCCTCTCGCGCTACACGCCTCTCTCCTGCCTCTTTCTGCTTAAGCAAGGCAGCCTGAGCTCTGAGGTTCTTTATCTCAGCTTTTTGGAGTTTCTCCTCAAGTTCCTCTCGCGCTCTTACTCTCTCACGGAACTGAGCCTCTCTGAACTTTCTGGGAGACCAGAATTGAGCTCCTCCGTGGTACTCTTGACGCTGCTGAAGATCAAGAGTCTTACCCTTCTTCTGGTGCTTCTTCTTAGTGTTGAGAGCGTGCAGGAGACCTTTGTTTTCGTGGACAAGAAGGTCGTTTTTTGTCTAGAGATGGTGGAGGGAAAGAGTGATCTTCTTTGCCTCCTTTTCTATCCCATCTTTTACTGCCTTCTCTACAAGGTCTCTCATCTTTCTCCAGTCCTCTTCAGCGAGTATAGGCGAGCTCCCTGCCTCTCTATCTTGTTCTGGTGTCCTTAGGCGGAATCTTTGAAGTATGACGTCTCTCTCCATTAGCTATATACTAGTAGCTTCAAAGGACCTTAAGATAAGCCTCTAGTTAAAGGTAGAGGTCCAGGCCTTCCAGAACAAGGGGAAGAAGTCGCCCTTATTAATTGGGATAAGCCCTTTGGTGAATTGAAGATGGGTAGTGAGCTCTTAGGTGTACGCTTTTGAGAGTGGCGCAAACAACACCACATCAAGTGGCTGAAGGCTGTGAGTTGAATGGGGAGGAAAGATAGCACGGAGGATCTTGCTCCTGTAGCAATACTCTAAGAAATCCTTAATAACGTGACTTCTATAGCTATCTAAGATGAGGAAGCAGTAACTTGAGCGCGCTTTCTTCTTTGTATGACGGTCAAATACCTGATTAAGCCAGGCTAAACCTACGTCGTTGTTCGTCCGTTTAGAGGGAGATGAAGCGACAAAGACGTCGTGCTTGCCGACCTTAATATCCTCTACCTAGGATGACCGTATATTACCGTTCTGGGCCTGGTAGATGAGACCAGGAGGAAGACTTGTTCCATTAGCACAAGCACATGCCAGGACAGTTACCCACTCACGAGAGCCGTCTTGAAGTGAGTCTCTGACCTTTTTTGTCTTCTATAGGCTCTTAGAGAAGACCCTCTTCGTCCTTGAAGTGACCCTAATCATGAAGCCCTTCTCGTCCATATTGTACGTGTGGCGAGGCTCCACATTATACTGCTGCATCTTCTCATAGAGGAGATCAAAGTAGAGGTTGTAGTTGTACTCTGAGTCAGCTCAGTGACGTACAGCGTCTATACCAGCCGCCCATTTGGAGGTGAGATGGTCCTTGTGTCTCTTCAAAAAGCGCCCCACCCACGTCTCTCCTACAGGCTGTTTAGCTATCTCAGACGCAAAGCGTCGCGTCATAGCTCTGGTAGGTGGAAGCCCTCGACCTGTAAGGTCTTTGATATAATCTATAAGCTCTGCCTCTTGTTGTAGGCTGAATTTCCTTTAGTTGACGTTTTTAGCTGCCATACTGTCCTGAACGCCCTTGCAACTTTGGGCTAGCGTAGTTCAGTTGACTTTAAAGATATCTGCACATTTCTTGTACGAAAGTTGTTCTCTAGAGTCGTGCGATTTCATTGCTTCAACTGCCTTATCAATAGGTTCTATATTGGTAGAGATACTGCGTCTTGAAGTTGGTGGTGAGTTGGTGTAATGATGTGCGGGGTGGTCGACATGCGGAGGTGGTCGGCACGCGGTAGCGCACGGTATGCAGCAGCTTAGTCATACCTCGATTGTGGATTGTGCGGTGCAGCCTGCCTAGTCAACCTTCAATGATACGGAAAGAATTCGATGGTGATCAGCTTTTCAATTAAACATTAACATTAACATTACTCTCCAATCCAACTTCTACATGCTAAGCTCACCCATTACCACCTTGAGGGACCAACACTCCAAATGTCAAAACTAATCAACAACCATTTTCCACCTACAACTCATCAAACACCAATTCCATAAGACCTACGGCACCAGCAAGCGCACCCATCTTCATTGACGAAGCACCGCCTGTAAAAGCCGAAGGAGCAGGTCCCACACCTGTTCCAGCCGGAGGTCCAGTCGGAGGTCCAGCAGGAGTAGGCACTACAGGGACCACGATCTGAGAAGTGATAGTCGTCGGCTGGCCGTTCGCATTGGTCGTGCTGATCAGAGTCGTCTTGGTAGTGACCTTGACGGTGACAGTAGTTGTACTGTCCTTTCCGGGAACGGGCACAGTCTTGGTGATGTTCGCTGGCGGAGGAGGTGGCGGAGGGTACGGGGTCCAAGTAGGAGGAGGAGGAGGAGGCTTAGTCGAGGTAACGTTGACGACGGGAGCAGGCGTAGAAGTGACCCAGATGGTGGACTTGTAGCTTGGCGTCCAGATTGGGATATAGCTTGGCGTCCAGATTGGGGTATAGCTTGGCGTCCAGGATGGCGTATAGCTTGGGGTGTAACTTGGCTTGACAGGCTTGCCGTGGCACACATCGTACTGGAATTTCTTGTACTCGTCGAGATTGGCCGGGGAGCAGGCGGCAGCGATCTTGCCCTCAATGCCCAGCTTCTGGAGCTCCTGGCAGATGCAGGCGAAGTCGGAAGGGTTGCACTTGGAGTTGGCGATGCATTCAAAGATAATGGTTTGCTGTTATCGTGTTGGAATCGTGCCGAGATAATCGAGGGTGATGAGGTTAAGCTTACTGAGCACTGGGCAAGACCCTCGATAGGGCCAATGATATCATTGGCCGGAGGTGGAGGTGGAGGAGGGGGTCCCGGAGTGTACTGTCCATTGGTCATGGTGACGAAGCTCGTCAGAGTCACCGCGGTGGTGAGGATAGTGGTAGTGAGGGTAGTGGTAGTGAGGATAGTGGTAGTGAGGATAGTGGTAGTGAGGGTAGTGGTAATGAGGATAGTGGTAGCGAGGATAGTGGTAGTGAGGATAGTGGTAGTGAGGATAGTGGTAGTGAGGGAAGGCATGACTGATGATTCGACTGGATAGACGGGATAATCAGGGTATGGAAGAGGGGTGTACGGGAGAGGCTGATACGGTTCATGAGTTGGCGTTTCGACCGGTCCGTATGGTGGATAGGCAGCGAGTGGAAGAGCTGATGTCAAGTAATCACGAATCTGCATCTCGAATGTCTGACCTTATTAAAGACTTGAACGGATGAATTCCTGTGTGAATACAAGAGTAAAGACCATGGCTGCGTTCGGTGGACGCATCTTATACCACATCATCTAGTGACCGTTTGCAAGCATTCGGACCTACTGGTCAAAGATTTGACGGTAGCATGGGAGTAAAACAAACATGTGATGTTTCCGGGGAGTGTCTTTGTTCATGGCCATGATGTTGCGTGGTGGTGATGGTCGAATCTTCGCTTCCGCATTGGGTCGAGATGTGTGGAATGTAACCGTTACCAACTAAACGACGTCCAATTGCGGCTGCCGAGCGCCGATTTTCAGAATAGGCAACACATGCGCTCTCCTATGACGTTCTCGAAGCCACAATATGGGGCGGGTGGGAGGCTCAACAGCGCAACCGGTGTTGTACTTGTGGCGCATTGCGACTGTCTTCAAATGCGCCTAAGGCCCCTCTAAGGACGACCAATCAAAGCTATACTTCCACAAAAGTACCGCACCAAGATCGAAGAAGATAGTAGTAAGACTCTGCAGTCACTTTGCTCCAGCCTTGTCGAGCCACTGAACGATGCGCGTGATGCCCCTGAGCTCGTAGTAGCATTCGTAATGTTCTTTCGCGTATCTAATGGCACGTGAGCGATCATATTTTGCATCTTCGTGCGGATCTGGTTGGTTAGCAAGAAGCTTCTCGTAGTATGGATTCAGATTCTCGCGCTTGCGCCTTGGGAACTTGGCCATGTATTCCCAGTACCGATGCGCAAGCACATACGGGTCTTCTCGAAGGGCCAGCCTGTCCATCGTTGATCTGAGGGGTCTCATGAGAGCGCAGATCTTCGAAATTGAGAGAGACGTGGTTGAGAGGTGGAGCTGAACAAAGGTTTTGACATAGCATTGTGGTGGTCAATGTGGCAATGAGCCAATATGTCCCAGCTTAACAACATGCTTCAAAGACAAACCACCATACAATGTTTCGTCGACTCGTCCAGAACAGCCCACACTTACTACAATCAGCTTTCTTGCCGGCGAATGATGCATACTGGCGACAAGTCTGTGAGCGGTCGGAGGAGACTCTCTACCCCCACTGCCGAGACTGGTTCGACAGCCTTATCAGCATCTTAGGTCTTCCTATAGCTGAGGCGGCCTTTCTATTGGGAGGCTTCTAGGGTCACTGAGTATGACAGGACCGCGACATCGGGCTTTGCGATCCTGCCAAATGTCCTCTGGAATCCTTTCAATTTGCTTTCGCCGTAGAACAGAGATGTAACGTCGATCCTCAATCGACTAGACCAGGCGCAAATTTGAGGAGCTCCAACTCTTGTCACTTGTATGGAAGGCCAGAAGGGGATCGACTGGAATGTGATGTCGGCGTCATATCCGATAGACTGACCTTATGGAAATTGGTTGGAGGAGTTCGTGACCTTGACGGCTACGCGGTCGGCAAAATCCCGTAGCGGCAGGGTTTGCCGTCCATGTACACCTGAACAGTGTGCAGACTGTACGGTGGTTGAGTTCGAGCTGGTGTCGTCAGGCTTCTGTCGTCAGACCCTGGTCCGCTCAATGCACGCTAGAGTGCACCTGCTCTAGCGTCGCACTAGCGTTCTGTCGAAAATGAGTTTTTGAAGCTTTGCGAACTTTCCACCTGACGCTGCAGGTTCATCATGTCGTCCAAGTAAGTTGACGCGCGCCACTCAGCGCGCCATATCTGTCTCAGCGACTCAATTACTGACTACATGTAGAGGTGTGCCAACGCAGAACGACATCCTCGTCCCCGAGACGCTGCTCAAGAAGCGGAAGTCACAAGAGAAGGCCCGCGAGGAACGCGCCCTTGCGACCAAGGAGAAGCGAGGTACGACCCTCCCTACGTGCCATGTTCGAATCGAGAAGGGCGATTGTGATGATTATAACTACCACACTATCGGCTAGACTACGGTCAATGTTGTCGAATTGTTAACCATCTTTCGGGAATGATACAATCGCCCTTCTTGATCCACTTGGCATGCCATGTACTCCAGGAACCATGCTGACTGTGGGCAGAAAAGAGTAAGAAGAAGCGCGAAGTCATCTTCACAAGGGCCGAGAAGTATGTGAAAGAGTACCGCGACACCGAGAGGGAGAGGATACGGCTGTCACGCGAAGCCAAGAAGAATGACAGCTTCTACGTACCTGGCGAGCCCAAGCTTGCATTCGTCGTCCGCATAAAGGGTATCAACAAGATCGATCCTAAGAAGCGCAAGACATTGCAACTCCTGCGCCTTCTACAGATCAACAATGGCGTCTTCATCAGGCTTACTAAGGCCACTTTGGAAATGCTGAAGAGTAAGTTTGCATGACTCACACTACCTGAATCCATGCTAAATCGTAAACTCAGTCGTCGAGCCCTTTGTCGCCTATGGCTATCCCAATCAAAAGTCCGTCCGCGAACTCATTTACAAGCGTGGTTATGGCAAGGTTGACAAGCAGCGCCTGCCGCTGACGGACAACGAAATCATTGAGGAGAACCTCGGAAAGTACGGCATGATCTGTATGGAAGATCTCATCCACGAGATCTACACTGTCGGCCCCAACTTCAAGCAAGCCTCCAACTTCCTCTGGCCGTTCAAGCTGAACAGCCCAACTGGCGGTTTCCACAAGCGCAAATTCAAGCACTTTATCGAGGGTGGCGACCTGGGCAACAGAGAGGACAAGATCAACGAACTCATCAAGCAGATGAATTAAGCGAGATCAACTCGGTTTCATGGCATGGACATGGTGCGTGGACTTGTATCCGCTGCACATTCTGCAATTGAGCATTTGCATAAGCGGCCGGCGTTTTGGGCGGGTTCGAGGACAGAGGACTATTAACGAGTCCACGTGCAGACGCATGATTTATTGAATGAGGCCAAAAGTCTTAGAGGCGTTGGGGGGATAATCATGTGATACCGAGACACATTTCATGGATAGATAGCACCTGCAATTTGTATGAGGGCCTTTCCTTTGTATATGACACGAAGATGTTGCGCGAAGCTGCGCCCAAGTATACAGTACCAATATGCCACACTGAGCGCGCGGCACATGGTGCAATTTCTTAGGCAGTTCTTTGTCGATGCGTCATCACAACCATGGTAGCCTGTTGTAGTGGATCAGACCTGCGTAGCGTGTAACTTTGGAAACACGAGAATCATTGTTCAGCAATCCTGTTGCCTGCGCGAAGATCTCAATGGAATCATAGCCGATGGATGGCTATGTCTGACGAGAAAATGGGCTTGGCGGGTGTGGGAGCAATTTGTTAGGCACGGTAGGTCAGCAGGCAAGTTGCCGGCAGGAGGTACGGACAGACGTGATTTTCCCCATGCAGATTCTAATTTTTCTTTCCGAGTGGGCGCCGATTACGAAGACTGAGCGGCCGAGAACTGGACTCGCCACTCCATGAATGACGCTCGCCGCCTGCATCCCACACCAGATGCACGAGCAAGCAGTCAGTGGGCGTCATACACGCCAGCATTTTTGCTCCTGATGCAGCGGGTCTCGCCGCTGGCTCAGCTTGGTGTTCCGATGGGCAAACACGATGCTGATCTCAAGGGCATCTCACCCCTCACCCGGCACGATGCACGTTGACCGCCAGTACCTTGGCCAGGTGCCGTGGATCCATCGTGTCATCCCGACATCCTCAACGCCGCGGCTAGACTGTGTGGTATCTGCCGGGCAGCAACGGAGTGCAGCTGCTCATGTGCGCGCATAGGAAGTTCTCCACACAGGCGAAGCGAGAGCCCGGCTCATCGCTTGCGCCAGCAGAGGGCATCACAGTATTGAAAAGCAAGTGGTACGCAGGGGACGCATCTCTGCTGGCGCTGGGCGGCGTTGTTGCAATCTGAGTGTCGTCTACACGGTCCGCTTCTATATTTGCTCGAGCTGGCCGGCGCAATGTCACGGTGACTCGGAGCAGATGACAGACAGTCTTTGCTCGAGGCCTGAAGGCGGAGCAGTGCTGTAAGCAACGCAGCTACTGCTGCATGCACGGCACAGCGCTGGGAACAGGATAGCACGGAAGCTGGAGGGCAGGCGAGACGAACCCACCATCGACGTGGCTCGCTCTGAGGGAAGGTTGGAGGGCGTCCCTGGAGGCGTTCATTGGCCGTGGTGCGGGCCTTGTGCATTAGGGGAACTGCAGAGGGTGCAACAAATTTGTGCCTGGCGCTCCCAAGCATAGCGCGTGTCATGGAGCTGACTGGCTGGTGCCGCGCTCTGCGGGCTTGGGTGCGAATAATGAAGGCCCAGGCCGAGTTAGGGAGCGTCGCGCTGGTTGCACGCCTGGTGAGTGGGTAGGCAGGCCCCTAATGAACGAATATTACGCAGGCGCGCGAAGGAAGGGACGGGCTTGCAACAGTCTTCGCTTCGCTGCGAAGAGCGCGCACCAAACCGCCGGCCGACTCCAGCCTGTGCAGATTCCATCCCCATCCGCCTCCCTCTCTTCAACCTTCCACCTCACCTCACCGTCCTCGCTCTCTCTCCCTCCCGACACTTGTCGAAACGTGCAGGCGTTGCTCTCGGCGACTCCTCGCTGGTCCTCAGCCTCTCGTCTCCCGTGCAGGATTCACTTCCCAAGTCCACGCACGCTCGGGCACCGCTCCACGGACTCACGGCTCCTCTTCGCAGCACGCTGTACAGCCTCTCTTACCCTGCGCTGGTAGCTTTCGCCGCCGCTGAACTGGGCTTCGCAAACGCACTAGGCAGTGTTGCGACCTTCTTGTAGTGGCTCGTCCCGATCCCCCGAGACCCCTGATTCGCCTGCTGTTAGGCTCGACAGATCTCTTACCTGGAGACCTTCGAGTGCGGTTCACCACCACCTCCACCTCGCTCCATCATCTGCGGTTCCATCTTTCGGCTCGAGTTTGAGCGTGCTCTGCATCTGGCTTCCGGTTTCGAGCGTAGTTTCGAGCGTGTGTTTTCCTTTTGGCCTGCTTATACGTTGCGACTTCCTACCGGAGCACTGCACCTCCGTCTTCTCAACACACGCACGGCACCACCCGTCGCATCACAGGCGATCTATTCATTTAGGACTCGCCGCACACGCACGCGTCGGCCGTTTCAAACATCACGACGCACACACCGTGTCGTGTGTACCGCGCCAGCTGGTCCGCCGACTTACCACCGCCTTTCACAGTCGCATTGTCTAAGCGAGACATATTCTCACGACCTCTTGACGCTTCGCCCGCTTGTCTCGAAAAAATAAACATCGTCAAGCGACAGCTTCTTTGTGCATGACTGCAGTGTATTAGAACGTCGACCAACACGCCAAGAACACTCGCTCACCACCCAGCGGCCTGAACGAAGAGACTGTACGTCACGATCAACAGCGCCCCAGGCCTAAGCCATCACCGCGCAGTGTGCTTGCTGCTCTTCGAGTGCGTCGCTAATATCTCACAGGCCTCCCGCCGTCTCTCGTTCCTGTGCGACAGCTCTCCACCATAATGCCGTCCTTCTATCCTCGTCACCTGCCGCGGCAGTTGTTGACGCCCCCCGAGTTTGTCCCAAGCTACCACTCTGGTTGTGGAAGCGTACAGTACCAGCAGCAGAACACCTACTCGGGTCAACCGACGATCCGACAGCAAGACGATGGGTACGACTTCGCAGACCGCTACGGCCAGCTTGCGCTTGCGAATGCAATGCCGCCTATGTACCCACAGGCCGGCACATACCTTAGCAACGCGCCGCCCAGCCTCCCGCCACCGAGCTCATTCTACGAGCCTGCCGCTGCTACTGTCCTCCCACCGTTGCGCATGCAGCCAGGTCATTCCATGGCCGACGCAGCGCTTCAACAGCATCAGCGCGCCCACGAATACAGTGAACGCGCACAGGCGCCGGTCAAAGAGGAGAAGCCTGTCGGTGGAGTTTCTGCTAAGCTGGATTACGACATGGATGTCATGACCGAATTCGTGTGCGAGACCGCGTTACGGCTCATCACTCCAGGACGCATGATGCCCTCGTCCTTCCGCAAGTGGGTGCACCAGGTCCTGTGCGCGACACGGCTACCCTCCGCCACCATTCTGCTAGGCATGTTCTATCTCAACGAGAGGATGCCGATGCTTTACGCAGAGCCAAAGACCGACACCCACCTGTTCCGTCTGCTCACCATCGCCCTCGTGCTTGGTAGCAAGTTCTTGGACGACAACACCTTCATCAACAGGTCGTGGTCCGAAGTCAGCGGCATTAACGTTAGCGAGCTCAACCGACTGGAGATGGAGTGGCTGAACGCCATTGACTACAAGCTTCACCGTGACCCGCTGGAGCACCAAGGCTGGAAGTACTGGTCAGAGCAGTGGCAGGAGTTCCAGGACCGCACCGCTGCTCGCGCAGGCCGGAGCAACAAGCTCAGCCCCATTGACACCTCCGTACACCGACGGTCCCTCAACCCAAATAAGCCGCTCCCGCCACTGCCCATGCAACAGGCGTACAACCCTCCGCCATATGACTACACCCCAAAGTCGGCACAGCCATCGCAGTCATCGTACAACCTCCCAAGCTACTCGCAGTACGACCCCTGGAGGTCTGCAAACGAGCATTCTCCTGCGTCTGCGCCTACCACCGGACCCACAACTCCGGAGTACTATGGCACTGCGGGAACTTGGGGTCCGGTTGAAGGTTACTCGCGTCGCACCATGTTCGGGTTCCCTCCCCTGTCTCAGGCCACCGCCCAGCCCCCCCCGCAGCAGCAGCCTGCCAACTATGGCCCGCCTGCGTACGCCAACCAGTACAGGACGTCAGCGTGGAACCAACATGGCCACAACTGTGGCTGCGGCTACTGCGCACAGCGTCACCTACCTTACTTCATGGCTCAAGGCTATGGACCTCAAGCAGTTGCAGTCTAATCACCTGACCCTGTCTTCATCGGGGACATCAGGTCCTCGCTTTCACCACTACATATTCGACTTTCGATCTCCAGTTTAGCGCTTCATCTGTCAAAAAGTTATTGTTCATTTCTGCCAGGTATTCGGGTTCCTGTAACGGCATTTCACCTAGACCCACGTCGGTCACTGGATACACCTTGGCCTCCTCTTCGCTTCGAGTCAAGCCTTAAACCAATTCGACCTGGCACCTCCTTCCTTAGGCCGCAAGGTCTATTCTTTCCGCTATTTGCACGCATATCGGCGCCACTCCGGATCTCACGAAAAACGCATAAGGCTTGCGATCATCTTGCATGATAGATTTCGACCCTACTTCGGGTTCATGTTCATTTGTTATTCTCGGCACCGTGTTAGACACTGGGTTGTTATGGTTCTCTCGGTGCACGTACAGCGAAATTGGGCTCTTGGCGTTCTGTCTTTGACCAAAGTGTCACAAAGCAATGTCTTTTTGTGCTGTGCGCTCGCATACAACGCCTCGAGTGTTTGTTTTGTGTGGGCCTCCAGCTTCACGATTATTTCCTTGTCTACGCATCAGCTCAAGATTGGCTTGGAGGCTTCCCTTTTGCACCGGTAATGTTCTTTCTTTGGAGCTGGTCTCGACACGCTGAGTCACTCCCGGATCCTTGTTGGTCCGTCGCCGTCGATGTTATACGCTATCCTTGTGGTGGCCCCTCGAGAAATCCAGCCGACGCGACCGACATACGATCCATTATTTACGTCTTTCCGATCACGACTTGATAACCCTCCTCCCCTTACGTTCCGCGAAATAGTCGGTTGTAATTAGTGGCATCAGATCGATGGGCGTACCCTTCTATTCCCCCTTTCGCGCGGCGAAAAATACCTTTTTCCTTTCACGTTCAATACCACATGGCATTGTTTGGGACAATAGGGTAGAAAGAGTCGTTCACTGTATTCCTGCAAAAACGCAGAGGTCACATTAGTAACAACAACAAAATACGAAAAACACATTGGAAAGCGGCACAGCCGCGTGGGAAACCTCAACATCTATGTTGTCTCAATGCAACCAGTGATGTGTATGCCTATCGCCCAACGAAGAATGTTGTCCTTGCGTGAACTTGCGACAACTGACATTCGCAACTGCGGGCTCTGGCATGACTGCAGAGCTGTCCGAGCTGAAGGATCTGAACGTGTGCGAGTGCAGGAGGTATTTGAATCGAATCGCGATGCCAGGGTTTGTGCAACGCGATCATTGGCTGAGTTCCAGCAGGATGCACACAAGTGCTGATTTCTCAGCGTGCGCGCAGACATGAATCACTTCATCATCCCTTCTGCTTCCTTCAATTCTAATGCACTTGAATGATCAGAATCTAAATGTCAAATTGGTCTATCGAAGACGCGCAAGGCACGAAAAGAGAAGGAGCAGCAGCAGACGTCCAATGGAGCCAAGATGCCAACCTCCGTGACTGCTTTTAATTCGTCCGCACGATCAGAATCTCAACGGAGCAAGCGATGCGCACAGGCCCACGACATTTCTCATGCATCCATTTTCCACGGAACCCATGTCGGACACAAAGACATGCCGCTTCCGGCCCTTCCTCAGTGGAAAGCTAGCGAGCAGCCAATAGCGAGCATGTCTGGTGCGACTCAACAAGACTACGTCAACGATAACTCCGTCTGGAACGGCTTTTGGCCGGACGCACTGCTGCTGTCACAACGGACGCGGATTCTGCGGGTTCTCTGTGGCTCCAGGCTCCGATACTTGTAGACGCATGGGCGGCGTGATTTGCGCGTGTATATACGGCTTCGATGTCCTCGCGTGCTGGGTTGAGGTTCTTTATTAGAGCTTTGAGGAGGAGACAGACTTTGAACTTACCGATCGCTGGCGGGAAGAATAATTCGACGTTCTGGCAAACACCACAATTCAGCAATACGGTTAAGATGAGTTCGATTGGTGGTGCGGGTATTGGTGCGGGATTGTACGCGGCGGTGTCGAATCCGTCGCAGATTGCTGCGGAGCCTGAGGATGCGAAGGATAAAAGGCATCATTTGAAGAATGGCAAGGGCTTTACGAATCCATGGGAAAGCTATCAGGAATTGACGTTCTGGGGTTTCGCCAAGGCATCATTATGGTATGTTCTCATCCTCTACATACGCCCTGATCCAAAGAGACAATGGTAGAGCTGATGATATCTCCCAGGCGCAGAGTCACAGGCCAAGCAAAACGTCCAGACACTACACCTCCTACCGTCCCCGTTCGAGCACCAACTTTCCTACCGTCCCGGGAAACTCCCAAACTCCGCGCTACATGGCTCGGTCACGCATGCTACTACATCGAGTTCCCAGGCGGTCTGCGCGTGCTCTTCGACCCTGTCTTCGAAGACTGCTGCGCGCCCATCAACCTCAAGAATTTGAAGCGCTACACGCCTCCGCCATGCGAGATCGAAGATTTGCCTATCGTGGATGTAGTTGTTATAAGTCATTCGCACTACGACCACTTGAGCTATCCGACAGTCCTCAGGATACAAAAGAAGTTCCCTGAGGCGCACTTTTTCGCACCGCTAGGGAATAAGAAGTGGTTTGAGAAATGCGGTGTCAAGAAGGTTACCGAGCTAGATTGGTGGGAGACAAGGGATGTAAGGTTGGAGAAGACTGTTGGTGCGGAAAAGGACCGCTCAGTCTCAGTATCAGCTTCAGAGGCAGAAGACATCCGCGATGAGAAGGGCAGCATAGTCGCGACCATCGGCGCATTACCATGTCAACACGTCAGCGCGCGCACACCATTTGACAAGAACAAAACCCTCTGGGCAAGCTGGAGTGTCGAAAGCGGCGGAAGCAAAGTCTACTTCGCTGGGTAAGCCCATCTCCCCCATCTGCCCCATCTTCCCCGTCCCCAATCCCCAGTTTTAGTACCATATACTAATTTACGCAGTGACACCGGCTACCGATACGTCCCCTACCTCGACCCCTCCATCGACGACTACTCCCCCGCCTACGCCCACCTCCCTTCTTGCCCCGCCTTTTCACAAATCGGCTTACACCGCGGGCCCTTTGATCTCGGGCTCATCCCCATCGGCGCGTACGAGCCGCGCTACATGTTCAGCGGGATGCACGCGGACCCAAGAGACGCAGCGAATATCTTCGTAGATACGAGGTGTAAAAAGGCGTTGGGGATGCATTGGGGTACTTGGGTCCTGACGGAGGAGGATGTGTTGGAGCCCCCGAGGAAGTTGGAGGAGGCGTTGGTGTGGAAGGGCGTAGGGGAGGGCAGGTTTGGGGTGTGTGATATTGGGGAGAGTAGGGAGTTTGATAGTGGTTCGCGACATGAGAGCATGAATTGAGCGAGTACGGAGAGATACCCATATAGAATGACCTGGCCAACTATCTGGCAAGTCGTACTGCTCTTGACTGTTCAATGAATTGTTTGGGTCTACTTTGATATAAAGTAATCGTGTTCTTCCAGTGTAAGCGACTTTGGACTTCTACTCATTGAACGTTTGTTTAACGGAACATTCTGTGTGTCACAAGAACCTAACTTGACGCATCATCAAAACATCTTCGAACAATTCGAGTTATCCTTCTCCGTACTTCGTCAATGTGAAGCAGCCCAGACGTTCCGCTGTTCGATCGTCTACCCATCGAACCACCAAAACGCTATAATGGATATACTCACCTCGGTACTGTGCCGAGAGAATTAAGCACGACCAGAGTCCCTGTTGTACATTCGATACCAAGCTCTTGCCAACCTCAGGAGGAAGGTACAACCACAAATCGAGCGGTGTACCCCTGATCAGCACGTCGCGATCGACAGATTCGAAGCATGTCGCGGGAATACTCGGCGCTTCAAAGGTGACTGCTACGACCAATTCTAGCTTGTGTTGCAATCCTTCACCAACTTCAAAGTTGGACATATCTGGCAGAACCAATGTTTCTCCAGCCTGACTTTCCAGCTGAACATTGTGCAAGCAGGTACGATCTCTCTGAACATCTAGATATGGCCACGATACACGATCTGTCCAGCCAGCCCATGTCCATGAGGGAAACATGGATCGCCGTTGAGATTGCTCTGGTCTCTCCGTTTTCCAGCCAAGCGTGTGTCCGATGGCGTGCTCGGTTGAAATGAGCGATGGTCCATTAGCGGGGCCACGATAGTACGGAAGACCAGCAAAATGGTAGACAGAATCGTTTTGCTGGAGTAAGGAATGGAGAACTCCGGCTGCTGCGTTGAGTGCATCTGTTGCGTATGACAACGATCGTTCCGCGTAGTTTCCGATCAGGACTTCGAAGTTAATGAGAGGCTGGTGCGGATAGTCATTGCTGACGCCATTCGAATAGAATTCCCAGAGGCTGACTTTGGCGGAGGAGCTTTCCTAGTCCACAGTGTCTTTGTTGATGCATTGCGGTCCGCCAAGTGCCTCCATCCAGGCTGTCTTCTGACAATAGAAGGCCATCTAGCAAGCACGCGTGCGAAGTCAGCATCTTATCTGGTACAGATCTAGTACATGAAGTACTTGCCTGGTGATCTGTGAACACCATGAGTCGCTGTGACAGATAGCCCTCTTGAAAAGTCCTAGAGTGACCTATCTCAGTACTCTTCTACGCGATTGGATCCGAGTTTCTTACCATGCCCTATTCCACCACGGAGAGCCTCTGCTCACTGATGGTTTAGGGTCTGGACCGATTCCGAATACTGCAGCTTGATCGACATCAACAACGGGATTCTTGATGCGCGCTGTAGAGCTCACGCCTGGCAGACCATAGCTCTTGTTATCACCAGCTGCAGCTACAATCGTCAAATCTGCTCATTTGTATATTTGGTCCATCTTTGCAATCTGGCTGGCATGGTGGACAGGGTTCTGTTGCTCGATGCAGAGTTCGTCGACCCAGAGGTTCTTCGCAACTGTGATCGCGTCTTTGACAGTCTGTGGTAAGTTGTCAGGCAGGCGATAGGCGTCTGTCATACTAATTGGGGGACATTGAGATTTGTCACTCCATACATCTGCATATCACGGTGAGAATCAGTACGTTTCCTTCGCGTAAATCGTGTAGAGGTGCTACGAACAGCTGAGGGTAATCCAACGAGGGTCTATCAGCTCATCTGCTTTCACAATCTTCGCTCCTTGTACATCAATGAGATGCATATCCTCTATATGAGGCGGAGAAGTAAGACTACAAATCGGGCCGTGATGGTTTTGACAATGAGCCAACCATGCTCGCGCTGATACATAATCTGGAATGTACTGCAGAGGCAGTGGCTCCCAGAGTGGACGCTTTTGGCCAAAATTGTCTTGCGGAGTACAAAATATGATCCCTTCGTAAGTGTCGTTATCCCAGTCATTCTGACGCGGATCTCCCAGTTCGAAAAATTTCATAGTTTTCAATTCTATGCTTTGAGATGCTCCCGACATATTTCGGGAAATCCACGCTGAGTCGTCGGAAAATGATTATGGATAGAGCGTGACTTCGTCCCCATGAGAGCGGTCCGGCATCAAGATGGCACAAAGCTCACAGGTTTCCGAGCGTGCAAGACGGATGTCCTGGTGCCAGGGTGGATCGTCAGATCCTTCTGAATAGGGACATCTCAGTACGTAGGACCAGTCAATTTCGCGGCAAGCATTGCAAAGATTAAGCTCATCTGGACGCGGCGTCACTTCTCGGGCCTGGCAATCGTGGCTAGTCTCGAACTGGCGTGACAGTTTGGAAAGGTTGACAATAAAGTTGTGGTCGTCGGGCTTTCCACCAATTTGCGGAAGTTGCCTTCCTGCAAGGCTGATGAGGCATCTGCAGAGCGTGCTTATGTCATCTTGTATGCCCCAGCGATAGGCATCGAAGACACCGCACTGAGTTGAGTGCCGGGGTCGGGATCGCCGTTAATTGCGAGTTCTGTATGGGTTGCTAGCGTTGAGCGCTCAGAATGCTCGTGTAACTAAGAAACGAAAGCGCTTCATAACGAGCAGCATCGTCGCCACCAAAGCCAACAGGTCTTCGAAGCTTTGATCTCTGTTAGTAGGGCACAATGGGCATAGATTCGCTGTATAATGCACTTGGCAGGACATTCCATCGGCAACATAGTCATAGCGTATACGACTCAACGATTGTGCTAAAAGCAAAGTTAAATTAGAACGAGGTCTAGCGAACGTGAGAATTGCCGTGCGTCTTTATGGTGAGTTCTGCAGGTCGTAGGATGATGTGAGCGAGTATGGGTGTCGTATATTGGCGGAATCATTGACGCAAATGACGTAGAGTCAGGAGAAAGGAAGATCACACGGCTCGCAGTTTGGAGGCGTGGTCTGTTCCGTGCCAACAGTCTTCAACGTTGACATGGCGAAGCCATACGTTGTGGGTCGTTGACCCTGAGCACTTTCGTTGGCGAGAAGTTGTCAGATCCTCCGTTACATCATATCAGCTTAACACGACGAATCACTCGAGCTCTTCCTCTTCCTGATTATTCGATCCGAACACGAATATATTGACTCGCTCGGCCGTCTGCACATCCATTCATTCTACAATCAAAATTGTTCGAAGCCCTCCATATTCCCCCCTCGTTGGCGGCGAGGAATCCGAGAGCATTCGCTTGCTCAGAAGGACGCATGACGAAATACCTTTCTCTACGTTGGACACTAAGGAATCGATGACTGTGTATGGCTCGTTCGTGAAGCATACTTGAAGCTCCGGGAAATTCCTGTGAAAATACTCGATGGGAACGATGGGTGCGTCGAATTTGATGCGTATCTAGTTCCAGCTCGGCTCCAGACTCGCAACAAGATAGCTCGGTGGATCCAAAAGTCCTCGCAGCACCATCGTCCATTGTCATATGTTGCAAGCACGATGTAGGAGGATCGTCGAAGCCGAAATCTCTCCACCAGACCCGCTAAGCCCAACCAGCCCATGTCCAGCTTGGGAACGTTCTCCTTCGCTGGTTTTCATCCTTAGAATGTCGGAATGACCAAGAAAGTGCAAGTGTGACCTGCGTATTGTGTTCCAACGACACGGACTTTGCTTTCCGGTCATGGCGGCAATATGGCAATCCTGCAAGGCTGTAGATCGGGTTGTCTGCTTGGCTCAGATGATGCAGCACTCCAGATAATGCATTCAAGGCATCTGACTCATGCGAGAGTCGCCGCCTAGTGTAACTGTCGACCAACCATGCAAATCTGGACATATTTTGGCGCGCCCTGTCTCTTATACCCTTAGACCTTGCCCATAGGTCTAGTCAAACGGGTCAGTTTGTCCAATCTATTGCTTGCTCGTCGACATACCCCGGGCCACTCAATGCCTCTATCCAGGATGATGTGTTACAGTAGAAAGTCATTTGGTGGTCTGTGAAGACCAACAGACGCTGCGATAGATACCCTTCCTGAAAAGTCCTGGAACATCATGATCAGCTTACAGAGCATATCAAGAATTGATACGTGGACGAATTACCATACTCTGGTCCACCATGTCAATGCACGCAATTCTTTCAGCGGGGCTGGTCCCATGCCGAATATCACGCCCTTTCTCAATCGGACCGAGCCACAATTGGTACGTAGAGTGGGACCAATACCTGGTAGACCATTATTCTTGTTATCTCCAGCTGCAGCTACTGCGGTAAGGTCTGCTCCTTTATATATCTGATCCATCTTCTAGATCCGGGATGTGCGGTAGACAGAATCTCCTTGATTTACGCACAATTCATCTACCCAGAGATAACGGTAGCCTAGGTTCTTTGTGACGATGATAGCGTCCTGGACTGTTCTAGGCATTTGGAGTGGCAGATGACCGTTGACGATGGTGTTGATATGAGCAATCGGACTGCTCTCACCCCACACGTAACTGAGCGCGATCCAGCGCGGATCTTCTATGTTGTCCGCCAACACGATTCGTCGATGGTCGACATCTATGAGGCGCATCTTGTAGATACGAAGCAGCGACAGTCAGTTGCAACACTGGCCGTGGTACTGCTGACAATTTGCCAACCAAGCTCGTGCTGCGTTGAAGTCGGGATTCTCTGCAATGGCTTCGGTTTCCAAAACGTACGGCCTTCCTGGTGAGAGCCATCGGGACTATAGAACATTAAGTTGTCCTCAAGGTTCTCCAAAATGGTCTATATTTTTCTGTTGGCTTAGCGACACTCAAGATCACTACCCGAGATGAGCAAGGCACCTTATCAGACACCCAATCTGAAACTTAGAATAAAGCCATGAGCGTAAGTCGGCACTCATGCTAGATTGATAGTTTGACATGAATATATCACAAAGTTGGCAACTTGCTGAACGCATCAGAGGGAAGCATCGGCTGCCACGGGGTATTTTCTGATCTGGAAGAGGGTTCTCCTACAGATACGTGAAGTCGATTGTGCGACAATTGTCGCAAACAATTTGCTCAGCCTCGTGTGAAGGCATCGTCCAGCCTGGCATGTCGACGAAGTTAGAGAAAATGCGAGGATGTGAGACAGTTGATGATCCTTAGAGCAAGCGCGATAAGATGCAGGATGAGAATACGCGATGAATTGGATAGAGGGCTGGTAGATGTGATGAGGCTTCCTTGATGTGCAGAAGGTGTGCGGGAAGGCTAAGCAGGCAAGTGCATGAAGTGCTTAGTCATCTTCCTGAGCAGCTCAGCTGAGCTGCAGGCGCGATTGGCAGCCTCGAGCTCGCACTCTGCCTCGTGCCGGCACGAAACATCTACAGATTGAGGTCTTGTAGTGAGAACCAATCCAAAAGACAAACATATCCGGGTTCATGAGTTGTAGCGTTGCAAACTTTGTCTTCAAGCGGCAATATCGCCACCGAAGCCTACCGGTCTTCGAAGCTTCGAACCTCTGAGGTAGGGTACTATCGCCATGGCTTTATATGTGTTTCCCATACCATTTGGACCTCTATGGACAAGTCTCTTCCAACCTGTCTCAAGTCTTTTTCGGGTGTCCTCATCCTTTGCGCCCTTCAACAACCGTTCAGCACGTTCCTTGATGCCCATTGTCGACAAAAAGAAGCTCTGCTCCACTGGTCCATGTATTTCTACACCCGGCGAGGCATCGAGTGCCGCGTCTGCTAATGCAAGAAAGTCCACGTCTGCCGACAAATCAACCAGACCAGGCGCTGTGAAGGGAGACACAGTTCGATGAGAACGTATACCGCGAAAGGTATTGGCAGGTATGGTGTCGGAAGGACCGTAATCAAGGATGAGTGCGGCACCTGAAGGTTGGTTCTTGGCGAACGCTGTCGAGTCTGCTTTATTTGTTGGCGATGCTTGGGAAAAAGTTCCACCACCTATCCTGACAGCAAAGTCGGAGGCATACGCTAGTGACTCTGGCGAGATTTCGATGATAGCATTCGGTATGTCTTCCAGCTTTTTATAGCGGTCAGACATTTTCGGCAGATATAGCGAGTGTGGTGTGGGAGTCTTCGACACCGTCAATTCGAAGTCCGGCTTATCGTCGTCACTCTCTTTGATTGTGGAGGTGGTAACTCCAGCAGAAGTATATGGCGATGCTGGTGATACCACCAATTCATGCCAGGTGTTTTTAGGTACCGTCGCACCATGCTTGGGTTTTATGGGTCCAGTTGGGGTGATGATGGTCGACGAAGCAGGGATCGAGGACTGCGGAATGTTTTGGAAGACATGGATGGGGAGCGCGTCGAAGAATTCGTGAGCGAGAATGAATGGAGTAGACGTCTCTTCTATCATCTTGTCAGCATGTATAGACTCTCAAATGCACGCCGGGACTTCACACCTTTCGGGACGAAACGTATGTCCTCACACCATTGTATGTTGACGCCAGACATATACTTCAGCGGAGCCGTCCATCCAATCTCATTCTTCTGCAAGTCTTCCGTGGCCGCGAGGAGCTTCGCTTGCTGCTTTTGCAAGTGTGGGGATGCCTCGACGAGGTAGACCGCTTCGACACTTCTTGCAAACGATTTGAAGTTCGAGAGGGTCTGATCTCGTCAGTATATGCTTCACATACAATATGGATTATAATATACTCTGAGAACATCATCCATCAGCGTGCCTCTGCCTGGGCCAACCTCGATGATTTGTACCTTATCCTTCTTCCCTTGTGCCAGCCATTCTGCGTATAGCCAAATGCCGATCAGCTCTCCAAAGACCTGACTGATTTCGGGCGACGTCACGAAGTCGCCTTTTGTGCCGAATTGGTCCTGGCCTAGGGTAGTCTGTCGCGTGTAATAGCCGCCTTCAGGTGCAGTAAGGCATTGTCGCATATATGCGGCGACGGATATAGGGCCTGTTGTCTAGGAGCAAGATTAGCTACTGCGTAGGCATCTCTAGGCAACACGTGCGGTTGTAGCTTCACCAAGCATCTTGGCCAGTGATGTTGACCATTTCCGCTCCGTGCCTGAGGTCGATGAAGTCAAAGACGAGGACGAACGAGTTGCGCCTAATGCAGGGCGACGTAGTCCTCTGCGAAAATGCGATTGACTACATCGAGAAGCCGTCCGAAGCAAATTGCGAGAGTTCGCTCTCATGGCGGGAAATGTTGTTGTACATCCATGACGTGCATGTTCGGAACTGTCAGAAAGTTTAGTTCGGAACGCGCCGAGGTGCAGGAGCTTTGACCTCCGACTACAACTTCATTCTCACGTGCGCCGATTGTTCAAGACAACCGCGCTACGGAATCCTACTCATCAACTACTCGAAATTTTAGAGACAAAAGAGATACTGTCGTGTCGAAGATCATAATCTGCCATAGTAAACTTCCAGTGGGGGCAGTATTCCTACGAAAGAGAAGGAGCCATGGCATCACGCTGGGCGGACTCAGAGGCCGACAACGCAGAAGAACTTCGTCGCAAGAAAGAGAAGGAAGAAAAGAAAAGGCTGAAACTTCTCAAACAGCAAGAGGTGGAAGCAGCCGCGGAAGCCACACAAAAGGCAGAATCACGTCCATTAAAGCGACGAAGACTATCATCAGGCGATGAAGAAAGCAATAATGCATCTACGGCCAAAGTACCTGAAGGAGAACGAAAGTTGTTGCGCTTCGAGGCCCCAAGCTGGTCACCATGTCGCCACACCTCCAACTTCACGCATCTTAACCCAATTGAAGAAGGCTCCTACGGCTTCGTCTCCCGCGCCCAAGACATCACCACCTCTCAAATCGTCGCTCTTAAAAGAGTCAAAATGGACCAAGCCCAAGACGGCTTCCCCATCACCGCCCTGCGTGAAACCAGCATCCTCCAAAAAGCCCGGCATCCCAACATCGTCCTACTCCAGGAAATCCTCTCAGGCGACGACCCCACCGAATGCGTCCTTGTTATGGAATTCCTCGAACACGATCTCAAAACCCTCCAAGAAGACATGAGCGAGCGCTTCCTAGCTAGCGAAGTAAAAACACTCCTGCGCCAACTCGTTTCAGCAGTCGACTTTCTACACGACAACTTCATCCTGCATCGTGATCTCAAAACCTCAAACATCCTCCTCAACAACCGCGGACAACTCAAGCTCGCAGACTTTGGGATGGCGCGGTACGTCCCCCCACCCGACGCCCCGCTCACACAACTCGTCGTCACGCTATGGTATCGCGCGCCAGAACTCTTGCTCGGCACGACGACGTACAGCACCGAGGTGGATATGTGGAGCATCGGATGCATATTTGGCGAGTTACTCGCCAAAGAGCCTATTCTTCAGGGCAAGAATGAAGTAGACCAACTCTCTCTAATCTTTACACTCTGCGGCTTACCCAGCGAAAAAACATGGCCGGCATTCTACCGCTTGCCGAATGCAAAGTCCCTAAAGATGCCACGCGATCATCGCAATGCACCAGGCTTTGATCGCGCCAAGTTTCCATTCCTAACAGCTGCTGGCGTGGAATTGTTATCTTCACTACTTGCTTTGAATCCGGATCGTAGACCATCGGCGAAGGAAGTGCTGCAGCACGAGTACTTTAGGGAACAGCCGAAGCCGAAGCCGAGTGAGATGTTCCCGACGTTTCCGAGTAAGGCGGGCCAGGAGAAAAGGAGAAGGAAGAGTCCGCATGCGCCGAAGAGAGGGGAGGGGAAGGTTGGGTTGGGGAGTGTGGATTTTAGTGAGTTGTTTGCAGGGCGGGAGGATGAGGAGAAGGGTGCTGGGTTTCAGTTGAAGATGGCTTGAATGGGAGGACTAGGATATGATTGCCATTGAGTGTGAGTACTTGAGAATCTTCTCGATCCACCCAACGGCTTTACTACATCCACATGTCTCACCTACGGTCTCTGCTCCGACTACGATCCCGCGGGCTCCTGCTACCGTATGAGCTGTAGCTCGGACTACGTCTACCTCCTCCACCACCACCTCCTCCGCCTCGACCACGCCCACCTCTTCGTGGTGGTGGGTCTCGTCGCCCATAGCCCCTTCTCAGCGGCGGTGTTCTCGACGGAGACCTGCTGTACGACGACCTTGATATGCTCCTTCTAGGTGACCGACTCCTTGATCTGGAGTACGAGCGCGGCCTGTATCCATACCCACCTCGCCCTCTGCCTCCTCTTCCACCTCGGAAGCCTCCGCGCGGCGATCTCGAGCGGTAGCGTGGCGGTCCTACACCCATCGGCGGTGGTCGGTATGCGCCAGGTGGTCCGCCTCCACGATTGTCGTAGCTGTCGTTGTACCGATCATTGAACCTCTCGCGCGGTGATGGGCCTCTACGTGCAGGCGGCGGTGTATGTGAGAATCGTCGTCTTGGTAAGACGATTGACACTTGTAGTTTTGCACCATCAAGCTGCGCATCGTGCATTTTCGCGATTGCGCGCTCCGCGTCGTCTATCTCTTCGTACAAAATGTATGCGATGCCGCGGTTGATGTTGAAGGTCGGGTTCAGGGGCATGCGCAGGTCTTTGATCACGCCGTATTTTCCGAAGATCTCGCGAATGTGGTCCTCCTTGACATTTCTGGTCAACGCCTCGACGACAATCTGAAACGTGTATTAGCAAATCGTCAACAAGGCTGAACTTTCGACGATTTTCTGCAACAATTCGAGAACCATGAATTTGACGTACCTTCGCGCTCCTAGGCGCAGGCGAGCCATCTCTAGGAGTTGGACTTCTAGTATGGCTCCTTCCTCGTGAGCGCGACCTTGATCTGCTACCTGGCGTATAGCTTCTTCGACCATTGCGCCTTGGTGAAGGTGATCGCGAGTCTCGTATCGGCGAACGTGAGGCTGAAAACGGGGAGATTGAGCGCAGTGGCGACCTCGAGTGTGCCGAGCGAGCTCGAATTGGTGATCGTGTGCGCGAGCGGTCGCGAGACACGCTGCGGGAATGCGATCGCGTTTGCGACCGCGCTGGCGTCGCACTGCGCGATAGCATATTCTAGTAAAGTAATGACTGATGAGCTAGGCGCTTCCCTTCAGTTTGGAACTAGATACGTAGAAATCGCTCAAATTGGTAGAGTATGAAATTTGGTGTAGAGCATCTGGGAAATTTTCGGGATGCTGAGCTCGAAGCTATGGACCTGGTGGAAAGAGCGGCTGGGAACGTCAGACTTGGCAGGGTCCAGCCAATGACCGTCGATATCAAATGCAACACTTCCTCTGCAAACAGCGCTAGTTCCATTATTTTGCAAACATCATATTCTGATATCTCTTTACACAACATTCACGCTCTCTCGAGTCTCTATCACCGAAGGACCTTTCCACCCAACCTCCTTAGTTCTCTCGCCATTCACATGACGCGAGAAAGCCACCAACATAAACCCCTGCTGTTTCAGCACTTCAATCCTCCAGTGGAGGACTCCTTGGTTCTGTGCAATCCTGGTGTATTATTAGTGCGACCGCCATCGGCACGGCTCGCTAGTGTTTCAAGATCTCAGGTCCCGAACCCATGGCAATGGCTTCTTAGTGGACGTGAAGGAGTCGCGACTCGAAGCGTCTCCTCATACCCGGGAACGGAAAACATGCGCGGCTATACGTAAGCGCTTAGTGCCTCATCGTTCATGTGGAACTCGCACGATATCATACGACGAAGCAATCCATGGCGAGGGAGATTGTAGGCATTTGTACTATCGGTTGAGCCGAAGGTGCCTGTCCTTCCTTCATTACACTTCACTTTCTTAGCGACCTGCCAGGTATGGTTGCCGAGAAAGTTCTGTGCAGCGTTCACCGTCCTACACTCCAGGTCGGAAAACTCGGCACCACGCCCCGCGTTTCCTGCACGGCAGTGACATTGCAGCTCTCTGGCGCAGGCCGTTCCAAGGCTATGTCATGTTTCAACCTCAGCATACCGCGCCTAACGGCGGTCAGTGCAACGATGCTCAACAACTTCGAGAACTACACCGGTTCTAACACATTCTACTTGCGACATTTCCGCGCGGCTCGTATGGCCCCTACTGTTTCGAGTAGTGGCTGACTTGGTCCCTGCTCCTCTGCCCCAGCCTTGACCAAACCATGAAGATGTAACATGCACTTTGCAACTGCCTTTCTGGACGGTGTTTTGACGCCACTCGACAGCCTCAAGGTATCAGAGCCTACTTGGTTCAAGGATGTCCAGTCTGAGAATTCAGGAGTGTGCTCTAAGCCTTGATTTCTTAATGCACCAGGCAGGCCATTCAGCTTCGATGGTCAACTACGTATAAATGACAAGCTTTCCTGGTGGATTGTAATGCATCAGAGTAGCACTCCCCTCAGCTGGAATCATTTAATAGCCGATTCTCGTCAATCATCAAATTTTCTTTTCATCCCATTCACCTTGTCAGCCTCATGGCTTGCCTTACTATCGATGAGAGACGACAGGAGGTTATCAATCATTTCAAGGAAGCAAGGCCACTGAAGTTAGTCGCAGAGCTCACTGCAAACCACCTCAATCTCGTTGCTGGTGGCAAGACCGAGTCAATCGAAGCGCCAGTGAAGACACAAACCATTTTCGACGTCTTATACCAGCGCACTCAAAGCCCTCTAGTTATATCGCCATCGAAATCACCATTGGTCCCTGGCACGTTGTCTCCAATCAGCATCAGCTCTATCTGGGACTCGCCGGAAACACCATGCCGCCAGTCGCCAAAGAGAACATCGATCAATCTTTTGACGCCACTGACTCCACCAACGACATGTGGCAAAACAAAGAACCGAACATTTGCTTTTTCGACGCCCATATCGATTGTTAAGACCTGCACAACATTAGACCAGGTACAAGACCGCAATACGCTTTGCGGGGACCCGGAGATCGAGGAAAAACTGTCCTGTCCAGCAGCCGCCGACTTTGAACCAAAGAAACTAATTAGAGGTCTGACGGCAGAGTTTCTAGCTAGTGAGTTCTTACCGTCAACCGTCCGTTGTGAATCATCACTAAATTTTCCGTTCAGTCGCGCAGGCCAACATTGCAGCAGCTCAGTGGACATGCAACCTTAAGCCAACGTTTCACTTCAATGAGAGGCGGATCCCATCTGTTCCCATCAGGCCTTCAGAACGTTTGAACGGTCAGACAAGTCGCGCAGTGACAAATGGTGGCGTGGAAGCTAGAGCCAAGGCATCTCCCCGTGATCTGAAGAATAGAGACGAAATCACTTCGAGGTCCAATTCAGATAACGCATTCTCGATCCTGTTGGAACACATAATCCCCCACGACGTCCATGCCAGACTTAAACAAAACCCAGATAAATGCGCAGCGTCGCTTGTCACTCGACCAGATAAGCGGTGCAGATATTCCGCCAAAGGCTCGTTAACGCTTGCAGATGATGCCCTCCGGCTTCTCTCGGACCATAACGAAGATGGCGACTATGCTGGCTTCATCGAGGAGATTGGAAGCCTTGTTCAAGCTGTTTTGTGCGGCTCCCACAAGAACACAGCGACTACGAGAATGATTAAACTACAGAAGTTGACACCTGTTGTTGAGCATATGTCGGAAGGAGAGTACATATCTCTCGTTAGATGGATGGCAACCGTCTCAAATCCTACAGCAAGTCCTGCCATTCAACATTGCGAGCAATCAGAGGTTCGAGAGGTTCGAGCGACTAGATCCTCCACCTCCACCAACCGCAAATCCGCGGGAGCTGCTCCCACAGTTAAGTCAGTCGCGGCCAGCACTACCGTCCCGCTCTCGTATGCCATCAGCTTCATCCCCTATCAGCCCAAGACGCTCGCAAACAAGCCTGTCAAAGCCGCTCTTCTCTCGGAGATCAACAAGCCACTCAAACCAACCGACCTCAAGCCCGGCTACATCTATATCTTCTGGGATTTCGAACACTTCGGCATGGTAAAGATCGGTCGTACAAAGAACCTTCAAGCTCGTCTCAAGCAATGGAATCACCAATGCAAGCGCACATTCAGCTACCACGGCGAACTTCCCAGAGTACCACACGTGAGTCGCTTAGAGCGGTTGATTCAAGTAGAACTCAAGAAGTGCCGAATGCAAAGAGATTGCGAGGGTTGTGGGACGATGCATCAGGAGTGGTTCAACGTTGGCGAGACCAAGGTGCTGAAAGTCTTCGAGAAGTGGCAACGTTGGATTGAACTGGAGCCGTATGCGCTAGATCATAAGACAGGGGAGTGGACGATCCGAGAAGAGATGATGTACTCACTGGATGAGGTATGCGAGCCTGTGCTGGTGCCCGAGGCACCGGTGGAGAGCAGTTTGCAGAGGAAAAGTAATAGACTGAAGAACGGACGAACAAAGCAACGTGCACGGCAGACGAAGTAGCACTGCTCATATGGTAAAAATGTAGGTGTAAAGCAAGATGGATCTCTAGTCTCTTTTTCCTATGCAATGACAACATGCGGCCTCTTATTATCCATCGTCATCTCGTTCTCATTCACCGTCTTCCCATCTACAGTCTTTGCCACATGCCCGATGATGTCGTCTCGGACCTCTTCTCCATCGATGATGGCGGCCATTTCTTCCAAGGATGAACCGGATGTCCCCACGAAGAGGAAGTACACAATGATGAGCTCGACGAGTAGCCAGACATCGTAGAAAATGTAATCTGATGCTGCGTCAATGCATGCCACAAGTCAGAAGGTGTGCACAAGAGCTTACATTTCCACTTGATGTTCGTCAGAGCAATGGGATTGGCGTATTGGTTGAAGATGAGCGCGCAGGAGACGAAGAGGTTGTATAGTGTAAGGCCCTGTTCCACGTCAGCAGTTGATCTGTATATCTTGATGGATGATTTACCCTAGCACGCATCTCGTACGGCAGAATCTCAACCACATATGTGACCTGCAGCAGCGCCCACGCAATATTGGTGCACGCATTGTAGATGAAGATCATAGCAAGGACTGCGCGACCAACAGCTGGAGATCCGGAACCACCAGCGTCGACTTGCTTCTCGAATGTCGATTCGAGCGCGGTCCAGACGATGAAGCACACGAGCATCAGAGCGGTGGAGGTGAGGAACATAGTGCGACTATTGAACCTGTTCACGAGCAGCGAGAAGCCCAGGGATGTAACGAGATTCCAAATAGTAAGGATTCCATTGATCAGTGTTTGTTTCTCCTGAGAGGTAATGCTGATGGAATCGAGGATCAGTGTTAGGTACTACTATAAAGGACCAGCACGTGGCAACAATATGGTTAGTGATGATGACACTTACTGAGATCAGACCATTGCCAGACCACTGAGAGAAGAAGCCGACTGCAAGGATGAAGGAGAAGCGTAGGATGTTTCCACGCGTCTTGAAGAAGGCGAGGTATGAGCCGCCTTTCATGGAAGCGTCCTCAATCTGAAGTGCAGCTTTGATCTCTTCCAGTTCGACGAGGACAATTGGGTCATTCGGATCGCTGTTGGCATGGTACTGTACAGTACATTAGATCTGTGATCCTTACAGCCATGCAAGATTTGCTCACACGTGTAATGATTGCCTGCGCCTCATCACAGCGATCTTTGCTGACAAGCCAACGAGGTGATTCAACGATCCAGTAGAAGCACGCAATCTGAACAATGCTCGAAAGGGCCTGGAGAATTGACGGGATCCTCCAAGCCCAGTTGTCCATGATGCGGAAAGTGCCATATGTCGTCCAAGCCGCGACGATTGCTCCCAGACTCCACAACGAGTTGTAGATACTGACCATGGGCGCCTTTTGAGTCGGGAATGCAAGTTCCATGATTAAGATAGGTGCCGCGGTGATGTTGAAGCCCAGTCCAAAGCCAATGATGCCACGGGCTGCGATGAACATGCCAGCTGCGTCTATCAGTGTCTGTCACTTAAAGTTCTTGGAAATCTCGGAGCATACTTATTCGAGCACCGCCCTGTAGTCCAATACCGAGCAAGATGATGCAAGCGCCGATTCCAAGTGTCTTCTTACGACCGAAGTAGTCGCAGGCAAAAGCACAGAAGGGCAGCGAGACCAATTGACCAACGTTCTGGATTGCATTCAAAAGAGCCAAAGTGCTTGCGCCAGGTTGGCTGAAGAGTTGTTCCATTCGTCCAAGGACTGTAGCCCATCTGTGAAAAGTTACAACCCTCCATTTCGACATTCAGAAAGGAGAGAGTTGGCATACTCATCATAGACCCATCGTATTCAGTTGCATACGAAGAAATTTGGCACAGAACCAAAAGAAGATTGATCGTGATGCTACCACGATCCGCAAACCAGCCCGTCTTGCGACCCGCAAGGGCCTGATCCATAGTCGTTGGCGCAATAGTCGACATGTTCACTCGTCCTGAAGTTGCACGCTGAGTGTCGCAGTCGTGTGCTCAACAACAGCGTCCAGATCGACACTTTGTATATCTCCCCACACGGGCCAGTCCATCGGGTCAACTCGCCCGTTAGGGTGCGGTAGCGCGTCCATGGTCCCTTATCGTGCGAGATAATGTTAGCATATCCGGGGCGACGCTGTCGCGTGCTTGGTGGGAATTGTTCTCTACTGTCAGGCCAGAAGTTGAGTCGGTGGTTCTTTGTCGATGACCAGGGTTTTGCCGGGTTCGCCGACTTCACCGGGCTTTGCAACCCTCGACCGTTCATGCGCTACCCCATGATCACGATACCTTTTCCTACCTAATGCGCTTGCCTTAGGCGACAATCTTCACCGTGAGCGTGAAGCTAGTGACACCATGATCATCCTAACCTTGGTCAGCCTAGGCAAGTCCCCTCACGCGTATGCAGGTGCGAATCTACCACGAAGCGGAGTTTGTTCGACAATCGGACGTCGTATGCGAGGCGCTAATTGCGCTCCATGAGAACTAGAGATGGTTCAGGAACCATGACTAGCTTCTCGGATGGATTCAAAGATGTCGTCGTGGGAACGCACGTCGATTGAGAGTCGAAGCTCACCTAGTCTCTCGAGTTGATTGAGTCCATATCGACAAGTATCATCACTCAATCATGCTTTCACATGGTTTTGTTGCCGCTGCAGTGGCGGCATTGGCCGCCACTTCGGTCACAGCAAAGTACCAGACCAATCTCTCAGCCTGTACGTGTGCTGTTTCAAGAACATCTAGCAAGTCGGGACTGACGATGCTGTGGCCGCGCAAGACTACTTCGACTATTATGTGAGCATCGGTGATCAACGATACGATGCAAGCTATGGCTATATCTGGTACAAAGATAATGGTCCATGGTCAACTCGTTTCACTGCGTGGTACATTCCAGGCCTGCTCTACCGGAATCAGGGAGATGATGTGGCAAATGCGCAGAAGGCGCTGCGAAACTAGTAAGCCTGTTGTGGCTCACTGCTTTCAAAGACATTCTAATCATACTAGGATCAGTGTTCAAATGAACGAGAACTTCACATCCCCATGGTATGCGGACTATAAACTTTCTCCGGATGGTCAGTATACTCTTGTCGCTTTATAACTTTTGGTCACGTACTCACATGACTCAGAACCAAATCCGACCTATGTTGGCAATCTATACCCTCAGCAAATCTATGCTACCTACGACGCCAATTGGCGAGCATTCATTGGCTCTGCTATCGTGCTGTCGTTGCTGAATTCGAGCATCTTCTTGATCCTCAACTCGTTAAGGACATTGAAGCCTCATTGAGCCTCGCTGCGATTGAAGAAATGCGTCGTAATGGTACTCCCCCAGACAACCTCATTCTAGGGTACAGCAACCCGCAGCTCATAGGCACGATGATGATCGGGTGGCTAGGTAATCGCCTTAACAACCAGACATTCATCGACGAGGCCAACACTCGTGGCGAGCAATTGTACGAGCTATTCACTGCCAATGGCAGCAACACCTTGACTGAGTACAACTGCCCAACGTACTATGGTGTAGATGTCTTCGGTCTTGCTGCCGCCATCAAGTATGGCCCCAAGAACACAAGCCTTACACAACGCGCACCCTACATGTTGTCAGCGTTGTGGAAAGATATCGCCAACCATTACAACCCGTACCTCGGAAATATGGCGGGACCGTACGACCGCGCGTATGCTCGAGATATGCCAACGCATTCTGCCATTCTTGGACAACACTGGTGGGGCATGTACGGCTACGAAAAGGCACCTGTTCAATGGAAGGGCAACGACGACTTCCGCTATGACCTCGCACAGGGTCCGTCCCTCGCTCTTCTCATGTCGACTGTGAAGCAGTGTATCACTCCTGAGGTTGAGGACAAACTTTTCACGCCGTTGAATGAAGAACGAATGCTGAAGAAGACGATCCGCGAGGATCTTCAGACTAATGTAATCCGATACGCTGACTCATGGCTCAGTCATGAGATGATGATCGGAGGCCAAACTCTGGCCGAGGACGTCAATCGCGGAAAGCAATTCACACCTGCAATCGTCCACTGGGCGTCTGACCCATCACACACACCATTTCCCTATGGTGGCTGGTTCTCCTTATACCCAACAGCCTCGACCATCACTATCAACGTCAGCGCCCGCAGCTTGACAATTTCATACCCCAACACCACGCAAGAAGGCACGAACCTGTTCACTTACATGATCTCTGGCATCCCTCCGCCATGGAATCTGGCAGGTAATGTGGTGAATGGGTTCTCCAATCTGCCGTGCTTGAGCGTCAATGTGACTGCGCCGGGCTTGGAAGAGCAGTTGACGAACTACTGGGAGAACGTCATTTCGAACCAGTATTGCTACAATGTCACATATGTCGTGCCTGCTATCTTCTCGGGTGTGCCAACGATGAGCTTCGAGTTGGAGTATACTTGCTAGATCATGTAGATAGAGCATTTGGAGTTAGCATGATTTGACATCTGTACATAAGGGCAGAAAAATGACAAGGATCCCATGACAGTCTCCATGATCTCAAGTGGGTCTTCATCCTCCTAGCATTTTGTACATCATCCTGATAAACCGACAATCGTAGCGCGTGTTGATGTCTCTGAGTTGATCGTGTGTCTCGAAGAGGTAACACATTTGGACATCCTGCTGCGAGCCCGTTCTGGCAGTGCTTGCAGCTTGTGATCTCGACGTAGTCATACGTCCGAGTTGCGTGCCAGAATGTCGGGGCCTTGGATCATGCCCAATACGCTAGTCAGATACTGCTATTTACCGAGGCATGCACGGTAGGTCAGGCATTTGGCCTAACTTAGGACTGGGGGGGAGTTGTGAAGGCTGGAGCCACAGATAAGTTTAAGCGAGGCTGCCCCAGCGTCGGGCGAAGTGACCGGCAAACTATCAGTTTGCCGGATCCAGGTCTGGCTTCTCCGATACACTCCCCCAAGGATAATATCCGCATTTCTTTTGGGAGTATGGCAACGATGTTGACAGCAGTCTCAGCGTGCACGACTTGCCGCGTCCGGCGCAACGGAATGGCATGGGCCTTCTCCAGTCGGTGGTCTTTCCACCGCACTTGCGCTTCGGCACGTACTGGGACCCACCATCCGTGTCTCTGTCTTAGCGTCTGACATATTGAAAGAGCAGTGTTCGTATGCTTATGATCTTCACGATGCTTAGAGGGCAGCCGGTCCCCGACCCCAATGTCTTTACTGCTTCCTTTTTGGTCGTGATCAATCTCATCGCTCGTTATTATGACAGTCCAGCGATATTTCACATGGATACAGAGACTCCTCTGTAGGCCTTCTGTGTCTCGTAACGATAAGTTGGAGGATGTGAAAGAGGTAGAAGAATATGCACCTAAAATTCTCGAGCAGTCGAGCTCCGACACTGATGTTGAAGAGAAGGAAAGTCTGCAAGATTTAGCGGAAAGGATTGTGCGAGAATTCGAGTTCTCGGATGAGGACGTGAGAAGAGGTGTGATAGGATTTTTGAAGCAGATGAGTATGTTGTTGAGTTCTGTGCCTTGTTACCGGGTGGCTGGCTGATCGCATTGTAGATGAAGGACTGCGCAAGCATGGCTGCATGATAGAACAGCTTCCATCGTACATTAGAGAGTTACCCACTGGTCGCGAAAAGGTATGTGACCAAGTCTCATGCTCGATGCAAGCGTTCTTACATAGTTAGGGAACATACTTAGCGGTAGACCTAGGCGGGACGAACATCCGAGTATGTTCGGTCATCCTCCAAGGAGATGGCTCTTATGATATGATCCAAGAGAAAGCCGCCATCCCAGTGCATTTGATGGCTTCAAAGGCGCCAACGGAGCTATTCCATTCGGTCGCGACAAAAATTGAGCAGTTCTTGAAATCACATCACTCAGGATCGATCAATCTCAGTCATCAACAAGAGTCGTTCGAGTTCAATCTCGGTTTCACCTTCAGCCATGCAGTCCAACAATCGAGGATCAATAGCGGCACTCTGATTCGTTGGAGCAAAGGCTTCAGTATCGATGGGGCAGTTGGTCAGGACGTCTGCGCTCTCCTGCAGAGTGCGTTGATAGATGTAACCACGTGGCTGAAGTCACATGTTATCCTATTGTAGTAGGCACTGCCCTATGGGCAAGTGCACTTACCTCTGAGCCGAGAGCTCCTGGAACATCACAATCACAACACGACAACAGATAGCAATACAATCGTTGATCACAGCCTCCGACCGACACTGCTCACGCAGTTACAGTTATGAGCCCGGCTGTCGACTATACACCCTGTATTTGCTACTGCATGCCGACGAGCTATTGACTGCTGTCAACAGA
>ML978253.1:0-43459 GCA_010015745.1 Setomelanomma holmii
ACCAGCCAATCAGCCCACCACTTCATGTATATAAGCTTAGGCTACGGACATCTCAGTCCACAACACTTAACACAACACTGAACACAACAACTACACCACACAATACACCCTTACATCCACTATATCTCCTACTCCCAACTACTTACAAATACCGAGCATAAAGATAGGTAAAGAAGGTAGTTGAGTTGCTTAAGCACATAGTTCTTATTTTAACCTACTCTTGTCGACATCGTCTTGGTTTGGATTTCTATCACGTGCCTCTACATCTTTCGCTCATGTTACTCATCACGTGCACGCTTCCTTCGTTCCTCTAGATATGAATACTGAGGCTCCTACCTCTGTTACATAGCATCGATTCCACAGAATTTTCGACTACCTCCTTGTTTAACACATGACCAACGTCCATGGTGTTCACCTTCTCGACCTCAATGCCGCCTGCCTCCTTTGGAAGTCTCGCCATGTCATGATGGTGCGACATCTTCCCGGTCCTACGTGAATTAGAGAAGCTGAAGATCCAGGTACGAATGAGGAGAAGAAGGGGATAAGGTTGTATAAAGCGCAGATCAGGTAGTCCCAAGCCTGCTTTATCGCAGCGTCGCTCCTTCCAAAGTCATCCTCTTATACCTCATAGTTGGATTCAACACCTGCTCAATCGCACATCCTTCATTCCAATATTATTGCAGTCCAAGAATCACCAAGCCTTGGCCTAACCGTGCTCGAATGCTTTCATTGGTCAGTGGCGCATACGCACCCTTTCTCTCGTTCCTTCCCCGCGGTTTCGCCAACATGCATCCATACGCAAACCCTGGTACCAGGGCTCACATCGATTCTTCTATGGCGTGTCGAAAGAGATACCGAGGATCTGGGTAGCGTGTGCGCATGCTAACGGGACAGATTCCAGAATTGGTATGTGAGGTCGATTGCCTAGACTATTTACATGCGCCGGGTCGCTAATGTGAGCAATTTTGGGGTTTGTGGCGACGCGTGAAGAGACTGGTTGGTGGCATGTGGTTGTTGGTAGGTGTGCTTGAAGCGGGAATGAGTGAGAATGGTTGCCTGCTTTTGAAGCGAGATGAGACTTCGAAAAGAGAAGGATACGATCTGGTGAGAGGAGAGAAGAGAAAGAGGAATATGAAGCTGTCGACGATGGGCCTGCGAATTTGCTGCTGAGACCTTGCAATTCTAAAAATAACCCGAAACAAGTTGAGGAAGGAACGAGGCTGAAAAGTGCCCAGTATGATGATGCGTTTGACTAGGGCCAGGCGCAATCGTATCACTGGTCTTTGATACCCAGATCAACGTGCTCCGCTGGACTTGAAGCTTGGCTCTGGCTGAGTTGCGAGTGTTTTGGAAACTCTCCAGGTCGATTGTTGCCTTATGCCGGCGCTTCCTAGGGATCGGAAGTGGCATGGCAGGTACGCCAACTTGCATTCACATGCCCCAGGCAAACACTTCATCGAGCGAAAGTTGACTGATGACAATGGTAGAGGGGTCATGTCAGTGAGGTAGCGACGAGTCGTGGTTTCCCGGTCTGGTCCGCTGACATAATGGACCCAGAGACGATCCCGGACTAAATCTCACGCAAACAACATCCATCCTTCTTAAACCCGACTCTTCATCTTTCATACGACACACGTCCGACTATCACCGTTCATGCTGCAGGAGATTAATGTTATTGTCCGCCATTGAACTGGAGTCGCTCAGAGAAGCCGCGAACTTTCGTGCGATGTAGGATGGAACCTGTGAGGTCGTCCACATTACTGCCCGCGCAATAACCGCAAATACGAGTAACTGGTTATCCCTGATGAAGTACATCTCAGAATCGTGTTTATGCGTGTACAGCAATAATATATATACCTGGGGCCCCAACGTCAATCTTGTCACACATCTTCTTCAGTCCAATTCCTTACCATTGTCACCACAATCAATAGTCTAGTCCCAAAGTACTACAAAAATGTCATCCAACCTGATCGAAGCCGTTGGCCTGACACCACCAAATTCCAGTGACAAGTCCCAACAAGCTCAAATGACATATACACGGTCAGTCAAATCTTCACTTGTCGCTGCACAGCCCATTTAACCATACCATAGCCTGGGTCGCTCCGGCCTCAAAATCTCCTCCATCATTCTGGGCGCAATGTCTTTTGGCGATCCCTCCACCGGGCAACCATGGACCCTCCCCGCAGAAAAGGCGCTTCCACTTTTGAACTATGCCTACCAGCGCGGCATCAACACGTGGGACACAGCCGACGCGTACGGCCAAGGGACTTCAGAAGAAATCATCGGCGCTGCAATCCGCAAGTACAACATCCCGCGCTCGCGCCTTGTGCTGCTGACCAAATGCTATTTCGGCATTGATCCCAAAATCATCGAGAGCGGGAAGATTGATCCGGTGCTGAGCATGCTGAATGATGGATCGCTTGTGAATCGCGTGGGGTTGAGTAGGAAGCATATCTTCGACGCGGTCGAGGATAGTGTGAAGAGATTGGGCACGTATGTTGATGTATTACAGATTCATAGGCTGGATCGAGATACACCGCCCGAGGAGATCATGAAGGCGTTGAACGATGTTGTGGAGAGTGGGAAGGTGCGGTATATTGGAGCGAGTTCTGTGAGTCTCAGTCTGCCTGTCCACATCGCTACGACTCGGCTCTGTGAACATGGCGTGGTCTAAGGTTAAAGGCTATGCGAGGATGCGCTAATACATACTGTAGATGGCAGCATGGGAATTTCAAATGCTCAACACCGTCGCCGAAAAGCACGGGTGGCATAAACTCATCAGTATGCAAAATTACCACAACCTACTATATCGCGAGGAAGAGCGCGAGATGTTTCCGTACTGCCAACACGCGGGTGTTGGATTGATCCCATGGTAAGCCATATCCCATGCTCTCTAAACCACAATGTACTTTCATAACATTTCCAAAGGTCCCCGCTAGCCCAAGGCATCCTCACACGCCCTTGGTCCTCCGATCCCACTCTCCGCTCGACACACAACCAATACGCCTCCCTCCTCTGGTCGCCTGCGGACAAAGCCATTGTCGACAAGCTCGAAGAAGTGTCTAAGCGCGTAGGTAAAAGCATGGCTATCGTAGCCGGCGCATGGAGTTTGAAAAAGGGCGTGAACCCGATCTTGGGCCTGGGTAGCGAGAAAAGAATTGACGAGGCTGTTGAAATGGTGGGATTTGCGAAGGAGATGAGCGAGGAGGTGGTAAAGGAGTTGGATGGGGTGTATGTTGCTAAAGCTGTGGCGCCGGTGTGGTGAGAAAGGAGATGGATGAACGAAGGTAGAAAGGGCTGCGTATGGCAGCCGGAGTGTTATGGGGAAGCTAGGTACATGGTATTTACAAAGCTAGTCCAAAGCGAGTGTGTTTGTGTATCGGAATGTTCTTACTTTGGGAATGGTTCATCTCAGACTATTGACGAAATCAGCACGAAGTACACCCAGGTCCATCAACTTCTCCAACCCGACCATATTTCCCTCCTGGATTGCCTTCATGACAACATCCTCTTTCGGCCCTTCCACTTCCCTATTGCTCGTTCTACTCACTTCAGCCACCATCTCAATAATTCTCTCATATCTCCTCCTCGCCTCCGGATCCCCGCTTGCATTCTTGCAACCAAACACCACATCCCACCACCCCAACTTCCCCAATCCGTTATCCTTCACCACGTCCGACCTCAAAAGCACACCAACAGCATCAACCTTTCCCTTCTTTACCGCCACCTTCAACGCCTCACCCAGCATCTCCGGCGCCATCTCAACCAAATCCGCCAACACCGCCATCACCGTTGGCCCACCGTGTCCCGCACAAAAGCACAGTACGTTCTTGTACCCGAACGCCGCATCTTGCGGCTGCGCACCATGTCTTAGGATGACGCGCGCACTTTGGGGGTTTTCCTGTATGATTGCTGCGGCGAGAGGATGCGCGCGATATTCCTGCTCCTTGGCGCCGTTGAGGAGGAGGCGGAAGGAGACCTCTTTGTTGAGTAGTGGTGGGTTGGAGGTGAGGATGAGATCGACGGCGGCTGTGGTGTGGGCGAGTATGGCTCTGCTGAGTGGGGTGCGGGGCGCGGAGTCATCTGCTGTGCGTTGTGCTGTCTCAATATCAAATCCACGGGAGATGAGGAGATGGAGAATATGTAGTGCGTCGGTGGGTTTGTAAAGATATGCGTCTTTGGTCAGGGCGTTCGTGGGGTATATGTAGCGTTGGATGCTGGTGCTGGGAATTTGTCCTTCTTCCTGTGTTACTTGTTCCTGCTTTTGGTGTAGAGATGGGTCGGACTGCAATCTGGTGAGTATCCGCTTTCCAGGCGTGCAGGTATGCTCGGTCTTCGAATCGAGTAGCTGATAAGGGACGAGAGCGACTCATTTGAACCTCGCCGCTTTAGTGTCTTCGTTGATCGGTCGACTTTTGCAAGTCGACTCACAACCTCACCATATGCATCTTCTGGCGCGAATCGTGTACTCTGAGCTAAAGTGATTTGGCTCGACTGTGCTCGAACATAAGTCGGTCGCGAAACTGGAAGGCTCTCTCTCCTGACATGCGAAAACGAGGGCACGTGAGTATGACTTCGCTGGACTGCTACCTCCATGTTGTTAGTATGGCAGTGTACCATGCACGTAAAGCTCGCGTCTAGTATACATACCCTATCTGTATTGAGGCTGAGCCCTATGCCAATGCTGGATGACGCTTGGATGTGTTCGTGCTTCGTAGCCAATCAATGCAACACGTGCGATACTACAAGTAGCTGACGTGCTGCCGAGCCACTATCAGGGTAGTTGGACTTGGTAAACTGATCGCAGACTGTGCTCGAATACATCCCGTCGCTGTGCTACATACCTTGCGTGTTTACCCTGATCTGATCGGACGTTCGAAAGAGTGTTGCCAGATATAGTTTCTGAGTTGACAGCTTGGCGAGATCGGAACACGAATGCTCTCAAAGTAGAAGCTAACACGAGTGAATCGGAATCGGTTTCGTAACCCCTTGTTGTGACACGGAAACACTTTACCATCCAACCATCTCAACGCGCGAATTCTTTCTTCCAGTTTCACTCACATGGCGAACGATAACGTCATACTTACGCTTGAATGCTCTCCTGACAACATCTTCACACGGCCCATACACTTTGGCCATGCCTATTTGACTCACACTCATCATCTCAGAGCACGTCACTCCCAGGCACACTTCGTCCCGGGCGCGCCCACCCACTGCAACTGGGCGTATCAGTCTCACTTGCCAGCAGGCATGAAGAATAACAAGCTGGAGCTATCATAAACGCTCTATGCAAACCTACCAAGCCATCGCTATACGACTAAACGCCCGCTCATTGCAGTCTACAAAACAAGCCGCGAGTTTATACGTTCGTCCATCTCTTCACCAGCTGCTTCGTACTGACAATAGCTTATGGATAGCTGGAAAGAATGGTCAGTCGATTGATGTCATTGGCCGTTACTGACATCAAATCCCTTCTCTTTCCCCATCCTTGCTCTACAGCCAACACTCCAACAACGAGTGACAAGCCCAGATCATGCCACAACTCCCAACTCTCCGTCACGCCTACCGCGTCTTCTTAATTTCTGTGGCCCAGCCCTCGATGCCTTCACCCTTGCTGCCTACTGATATGCCTAGATCCGAGTTCTCCATGCCCTTTGTGTCCTTCAAGAACTCGTGTCCAGCCATACCGCCTGCATTTGCACGATCCGCCGGCATAAGTTCCAGCATAGGCAGTAAAAATGTTCCAATCTTCTTGCTTTCTTCGCTCGAGAAATGGTACTTTTCGTGCAGCACGTCTGGTAACGCCCAGTGTCGTAACCTGTGGATGTTTCGCAGCTCGCCTTTCCGATTGAAGATCTCTTGTGACCATTTGCCGGACATGCAGAGCTGCTTTGGGAATGTGCCCAGAAGTTCGATGATCTGGGCAATGTGGTCGTCGTCCTTACCGTACTTTGTGCCGGATTGCGGATCGAAGAGGTAGTCGCCTGTGATAAGTTCGAACGTCTGACAATATTAGTATACGAATTTCCCGATGTTGAAGAAAGCTTACCATTGCTGCCATACTCCAGACGTCAGTACTGGCACCCCATTTGCTGCCAAGTATGACTTCTGGAGAACGATACTGCCGAGTCTGAATGTCGTTTGTGAAGTGGTGGCCAACCCAGCAGGCATTTCCAAGATCTGCAATCTTGACTGAAATGGTCTCAAATGCAGCGTCCGCCGCCTGCTCGAGCTCCGTCTTTGAAGACGTACTGCTGTCCTTGTCGAGGCTAATTCCGGAAACTTCTTTTGTGAGGAGATCGCTAATCACAGATTAGTCTCAGTTCTATTCAGTGAAAGGAGTCACTTACGCAGTCTTTTCGCGTTGCTTCTGGACGTCGTCGTCGGTAGTGGCCGGCTTGAGGCCGAGTCGTTCTGCCATGGAGAGGTTGGATGATGACGTCGCGGGTGATGATGTTGCTAAAGCACCACTCATTACAACTCCGTCTGGAGAAACCGAATGACTCGGAACGGACGTGGGGGACTCTTTACCTGTGTTCTCGTTGACCACCTTGTTCAGGCTCTGTGGGCCTCCCATGCCCGGGAAGTGTTGGAGATCTGCTTGATTGAAGCTCGCGTTCAACGGGCTTGGAAGGGGCTGACTGCCGGTGATCAGAGTCCTTCGTCTCCTCCTGCCATTTCTGTTGCTATCGTCGCTGTCCTTCTTCTTCGGGTCGTCTTTGACGTATGTCTTCACAATCTGCTCGACATCGCCAATCTCGATAAGGACGTTCTCGGGTTTAAGATCGGTATGGATGATGCCGCATTCGCGGTGGAGGTAGTCAAGTCCTAGCAGGACCTGCTTGGTGATTTGCTTGACAAGGGGCATGGGTATGCCACGGTGGTTCCACCTCTTGATCAGACCGAGCAGATTCTCGCCCAGTACTTCGAAGACCATGCAGACGTGCACGCCGTTGGGGCCCTTGTGGTTGAACGAGTCGAGGAGGCTGACAACATGTTTCCGGCCGGGATGGTCCTTGTTCGCGTCGACGACCTTCTTGAGCAGCTTGATCTCGTCGAGGGCTGTCTCGGTGTAGTGGGCAGCAGAGCGCACGACCTTGAGGGCAACGTGCTTGCCGGTGGTGTTGTCGCGCGACAGCCAGACGGTGGAAAAGTGGCCCCACCCCAGCTTGCGCACAATGGTGTACTTGCCGTCCTTGTACTCCTCGCCGACCTGGACAGGGTGGTACCCGCCTTTGCAGTAGTCCTCCGAGTCCTCCTCGTCGGCTGTATTCTCGGCCTCGTCGACCGACGATGACGATGAGTCGGGCGAGTGGCTCAATTGGTTCGCGTACATCTTGTGCTGGGCGAGTGGTGAGGCGGTATTCTGCACACTGCGGGGTTGAGAGTTAGCACAGTGAAAGCTGGCAGGTTCACGCATATAAAGAGCAAGCAGAGGGGAGTTGTGCGCGCAGCAAGCGCAGTGGGGCGAGAAGGGCCTGTGGTTGTGCGGGCGGGCGGTGTCGCAGTGGGCAGACGTACTTGTAGTGAAAGGACCCCGTTGACGAGGGCGATGCATTCTGGCTGGCCTGCTGCTCCGTGGTGATTATCGGCTTCAGGTCCTGGCCCTTCCGTCTCTTCTTGCCGCCATTGCCGTTTGCTGCATGCGCGACCTGCTTCGCCTTGTTGATGGCGGCCTTCTTGATGTCGGTGCCATTCATGGTGGGCTTCCCCGCCACGCGCTGGGCTGCAGATGAGGCTTGAGGGGTGCTGGGGCTGCGTGTGCGGTCAGGCGCTCGGGACGCGTTCTGCTGCGCTCATCGGCGAGCTGCTGGAGATGGAGCGAGAGAGGTCACTGAGGTGTATTCGGGCGGTGGCCACGCGCAGGGTGGTTGTTGTTGCACTGCGCTGCGATTTCTTCAATTGCTGGACGATCGGCTTAGCGCTCCCTCGTCGGGCCTGTCCTCTTCGGGCCCCTGATTGGCGCAGACGCGGGGTGTTTGCACCGATGCGCTGCGCTGAGACGTGACGGCTCGCTTGCTGCTGGACTGCGCGGTTGATCGAGGGCTGCTGGTCGGAGAATTGCGACTGGCGTAGAGATGGGCTGTGACAGGTACTGGAAAGACCTGCAGTAGATCGAGTAGTAATGGCCTTGATTCCGGAAAGAGCGGTATTCGTTGATGGGTCTCCGACACGATGACGTCGCTGAGACCAGCTTGTTGCGCCTCTCGAAATAGCCTCGACCATAAAGGCTGCATCCCACTGTGACTGGGTGACATTGCTGATTTACCGCATGCAGTGATCTTCAGACAACCCGTTAGGCCGAACGAGATCTTCAACAGGAACATGCTGGGAACGCAGCTCATTATGATTGATGCCAGCGACCTGTCACAATAGCGCTGTACCGCTGTGTAATCGAGCCAACCTTACTCAGATTGCTGCTACCCGGAATAGGGTACCTATTATTCTCCCCACTACGTGACTGACCTCAGTCAGTCATCTCAACTGGGTTGAGACGCAACAGTCGAATGCTGATGCTATAGTGATACATGAACGAGTCCCAGTAAACGCCTTCGCTATGCAAGTGTCAAGTCCTGTCAAGCCGGCGCAGCGGTGTGAGCTGACCACGCGGTACCACCAAGATGCACCATCGCACAGAGCCGCATTCATTTCGCCGAAACTGCCGCCATCCATTTCTGCTCGTCCTTCTTGTCGAAGTGCAGCAACATGCCCAGTACGGGGATGAGCTGCTGCTGGTACTTCTTGTCTCGCTGCTCGAGGAATTGCAGCAGGACATTCTTGAGGTACACGTAGTCGATCGCATCAGCCGCCTGCGATGTAGGGCCACCAGCTTTGGGCGTAGGAGAGGCGAGCCGTGATCGTGACGAGTCGATCGAGGTTCGCGACGACTGATTGTTAGAGTCTGGTCGGCCCTTCATCAAACGAAGCTCCTCCGACATTGTCTGCACCAAGTTAGCCCCTGGTCTGAGCATGAAAACAGAGAGGAACTACATACCTTGCTCGACTTCTGAAGCTTCTCCAGCCGACTCTGAGTCTCGTCGAACGCGCGGCGAAGGTCGCCCTTTTCCTTCTCAAGATGACGTGCTTGCCTCTCGCTCTCGTCCAGAGCGTCTCTGAGCTGGCTCATGGTAAGCCTAATTTCTGAAGCTTCTTCTGTAGCCTGTGCAGCCTTCTTCTCAAACTCCTCTTTCTGTTTGTGAAGTTCCTTTTCAGCTGCTGCCAAATCGTCCTTATCCTCTACAGCGCGGGTCATCGCTCGCTCTGCATCGCGAACCTTCTGCTTGAGCTCTTCAAGTTCCCGAGCCCGGCGTCTGCCAAAGTTGCTGGCCTGCTCCTCTGCACGCTCTCGTTCCTCCACCGTGAGATCGAGACGTTCCTGCATCTCTCGCACTCGCGCGTCAGCCCGACCCTGAGCATCTGCAAGCAGCCTACGCATGGTTTCTGCCTCACGGCCGCGTTCGCTGAGGAGACGATGTGCGTCAGCGAGTTCCTCTTCAAGGCTCTCGCTGCGGGCACGAATCTCCTTGACTTGGGTACCCATCTCCTGTGTCTGGTCTTGCATGCTGTTCATGAGATCTTGCGCACTCGCGTACTGAGCAGACTTGAGTTGGATATCATCGCGAAGAGTGCCGGCTTCGCGCTTGAGCTTGGCGACCTCATCCTCCATGGCTCGCAATGCATTCCTGGAGCTCTTGAGGTCATCTTGTGCTTTCGCCAGGTCCTTCGTCAGCTTGTCGCGACTCTCAATCACATCCTTGCGTTCGATTTCGGAGCTCTGCAAGTCTCTCTGGATCTTTCGGTTAGTCTCTTCCAGTGCGAGCCTTTGTGTTGTCTCCTGTTTGATTTTCTCGTTCAAGGTCTTGATGTCACCTTCCTTGTCCGCGATCTGTGATTTGTAAACTGCAATCTCAGACTTGAGATCCCTTTCACGGTTCTCAAGTCGTCGAACTTCCGTAGCCTTGGTGGCAAGTTCATCCTTAGTGCTGCGCAGCTCCGCGACCTCTTTTCGCAGGGAGTTCAATTCAGGTTGTGCTTTCTGCAGCACCTCCCTCATATCGGTGAGATCTTTGAAGCGAGATGCGGCAAGCTGTTCTGCCACTGAAAGATCGGTCTGCAGCGAGTCCGCCTTGGCTTTCAACTCTTCAAACTCCGCAGCGAGCGCCTTCCTTTCCTGCTCGGAAGTCTCTTGCGTCGCCTTCCCGGTCTTGAGCTCGGCAATTTCCTTCTCCAAGTTCGCCAGATTTTCTTGTAGTGCAGCCTTCTCTACTTGCAAGTGTTTGACCTTGTCCTTGGCTTCTGTGTGTTCTGACCCGAAGTCAAGCAGGTCCTGCCTCAAGGTGTCAATCTCCTCCTGCATGTCGTCTTGATCCTTCATCTTTTTCTTCATAGTCTCGATTGAAGAGCCCTTCTCGTTGACTTCAGCCTCCAGCTTTTCGGTTGCCGCAATCTTAGCCTCGAGGTCTGACTTGAGCTCTGCGATATGTGCAAGCGCATCCTCAAGTTGAGATGGCGAGAACTCCGCATCCCTAGGACTAAGTAGACCATTGGCGTCGTTGGCCTCGCTTGGGGTCGCTGAAGGGACTGTTTCTGCTGCTTTGCCACCCTTCTTCTTTTTCTTGTTCTTCTTCTTTGATGGGGCTGAATCCGTGGTCGCAGCTGGCGTTGGCGGCGCCGGAGGGGCAGGATCTGTTCTGCTTTCTTCTTTGGCCTTCCTAGCTGCTTCCAAGTCGGTCTTTGCTTGTTCGAGGTCCCTGATAGCCTCATCGCGCTTGTATTCAGTGTCTTTGAGTTGATTTCGCACATTCTCTAACAAGCCTTTCAGCGTCTCACTGCGTTTCTCGCCCTTGGTGTGAGTTTCGCGCAGCTGTGTCAGATCTGCCTGAAGAGTTTCGACCTGCTTGCGTAACTCCTGCGCTTGGTCATCATTGACCAGCTCCTCCCCCTTGGCGGCATGCAGCTCTTCGAGCTCCTTGGTCGTAGATTCGACTTTTTTCTGTAGATCCTCAATTGTATTTTGGGCTTGTGCATGGTCATCTCTGTGCTTCGCCAGGTCTTGCTCTGAGGTCTCCAACGTCGCCCTAATCTCAGTCACCTGGTCATCGAGCTCCTTCTGACGATCATCGGCCTCTTTCTGCAATCGCTGGTGGGTCTCTTTGAACGTGTTCAGATCGTTGGAAGTGGTCTCGAGATTCTTCATGAAGGACTCGGCCGACTCTTGTGCCGAAGACAGTTCGCTCTTCAGTGACTTGTTCTCTTCTTCCAGCTTGCCAACTCTCTCTTCACTCTCTTGCAGTTGTGACTGAAGACGCGGCAGCTCGCTGTCGTAAGAGAAGAACTCTTCATCGTCTTTCGGCGCCGTGGCATCCTTGGACGTAGCTGAAGGCGCAACAGATTCCGCCAAGGTGGTTGTGTCGTTGTCGTTGCCCTCTGCAGCGGTGAATGCCTTAGATTTTAGCGCTTCCGCCTCGTCTGAAGACTCCTTTGCGCGCTTCTCTGCATCTTCCAGCTTCTTGTTGAGCTCATCGCGCTCCTTCGAGACCCGCTTGAGCTCCTCCATGAGCATATCGCTTTTGACGTTGAGCTGTCCGAGGTATTCAACAAAGGCAGCCGAGTCGGTGATCGACGTGAGGGGAGTGTATTCACGGAGCGAGCTCTCGAAGGTCTCGATTGCGCCAACCCGAGCGTGTGCGATGCGGTACGACCGAAGCAGTTCTGTGAGCAGAATTAGCGTAGCACATCAAGACAGCCAGCCACCTGCACTTGCCGGTGTACTTGGGTTCGAGCTTGTCCAGCTTCCGTAGCCGTGTCTGGATTTCAGGTGGTATCTCTGGAACCTGACCTTGCTTCTCCTCGACCTTTGTGTCCTTCTCTTCCTCCTTGTCGCCGCCGTTCTCAGTTGCATCCTCACTAGGCCGCGCCTTCTCCTTTGGTCGCGGCGTACCTGCTCGACTCGGCACCTCACTTTCGTCTCCAATCACAAACTCCGGGTCAAATTCAGAGGGATCAGGACCCTTTCCAGTCGGCGCCGCCTTGCTGCTGTCGCCATCTCTTGATTTCGCCGTCCTTTTCGAGGGAGAGAGATTACGGGAGCTTGACCGTCGCGGCGTGGAATTGGATCGCGAGGGTGTTGACGGCGTGGCTCGTTGCTTTGCCTGTTCCTCCGCTATTCGTGCATCGATGGCACCTCGAATGCGCTTCAATGCGGTCAGCTCTGGCAGCGACCAGTGTGCGAACTCGTTACCTGAAGACCTTGAAACATGATGAAGGAGATTATGCGCAGAGCAAAGAAGAATGAATAAGGACAGCTAACGAATGTTCATGTACGCAATGCACACTTGTAACCATACATCAGCCAAACGCTATTGTGAGACGCAACTTGGGTCCAAACGCCGGCAGGGATGATGGTTCGTCGAGACACTAGCCCGGGGTCGTCGCTGCCGCAGCCAAAAATTATCTGCCTCGTCGTTTCCCCACCACCAACCACGACATATCACGACAATGGCGGCCAACGTGCAGATCTCACTGCCACTGCCGGTCCTGCCTGGCGGCTGGGCTGGCGAGAAGGACTTCAAGTCTGTCGGCCAGCTGAGCGGCGCCAACGACCGCAACATCGAGCCTGTTGGGCCGCACTTCCTGGCCTATGCCCGCAGAGTGCGTCAATCTCCAGCAGCACTGAGGACATAACTGATTGATTTCTTTGCAGAAGCGACATAAGCGCACTTTCTCTGAGGATGAGCGCATTCAGGCCCAGGCCAACGTCAAGAAGGTCGAGGACGAGGACGAGGATGACATCGATGAGCCCGAAGACCCTGTTATGCTGCAGCGCGAGGCAAAAGATTGGAAGGTAAGATTGTCTACCATCACAACGCCTGAGTTGATACCTGACACATCTACAGTCCCAAGATCACTACGCCGTCCTGGGTATAACCCGCTACCGCTGGCGTGCGACTGAAGAGCAGATCAAGCGCGCCCACCGCAAGAAGGTGCTGAAGCATCACCCGGATAAGAAGGCTGCTGCTGGTGGCGACGAGGGTGACCAATTCTTCAAGTGCATTCAAAAAGCTACGGAAGTACTCTCAGACCCTGTGAGGAGAAGGCAATTCGATTCCGTCGACGAAGGCGCTGAGGTCGAGCCACCGTCCAAGAAGGAGACCCAGAAAGGCAACTTCTACAAACTCTGGGGCAAGGTCTTCGAGGCAGAAGGACGATTCTCAAACCAGCAGCCTGTGCCTAAGCTGGGCAACGCGAAGAGCACCAAGGAGGAGGTTGAGCACTTCTACAACTTCTGGTACAACTTTGATAGCTGGAGGACTTTCGAGTACTTGGACGAGGATGTTCCAGATGACAACGAGAACCGTGACCAGAAACGTCATGTCGAGCGTAAGAACGCAGCTGCCCGCCGCAAGAAGAAGACCGAAGACACTGCCCGTCTAAGGAAGCTGGTCGACGACGCCCTGGCCCTTGACGAGCGCATCAAGCTGTTCCGCCAGCAGGAGAATGCATCAAAGAACAAGCGTCGCCTCGAGAAAGAAGCTGAGCAGAAGCGTCTTGCAGAGGAGGCAGCTAAGAAGAAAGAAGAGGAGGCTAAGCTCGCAGCTGAGAAGGAGGCTGCCGACAAGGCACAAAAGGTCGATAGCAAGAAGGCCAAGGAGGCTGCGAAGAACGCCGCCAAGAAGAACAAGCGTGTGGTTCGTGGTGCCGTCAAGGATGCGAACTACTTCCACGCTGGCGGAGATGCCCCAGCAGCCCAGATCGACAGTGCATTGAACGACACTGATCTGATCATCTCCAAGATTGACCACGAGGAGCTCGCCGCGCTGACGAGCAAGCTTAACAACGAGAAGGATGCCGGCAAGATCAAGCAGGCTTTCCAGGACGAAACTCAGCGATTGATTGCCGCAGGCAAGCTCTCCCAGGCTGACGTCAAGTCGCTAGCTTGAGGGTAGTCGCATTAGATCAGTTCTTAGTAGACAGCCAGACTTCAGAAATCAAGAAAGGAACGAAGGGGCATTCCTTGCATATCACAAATAGTCCTGCTCTCGTTTCTAGTGAGGTTGATCAATCTGCTGCTCTGGTGTTATTCCCAAGACTTTCACGTGCCTCATCCGGAGCGCCCCGCAGCGCCAGGGTCTGACGTTCGCTAGCCCATGGACTTCCGCTGAACATCATGTCTTGTCGCGCGGAAGGCGCGACCACTCGCGGGCCAAGCCTGCGGGCATTCGGGTCCGGCACAGTCCTCGTTCTCACTTCACTGACAACTCTCAAACATCAACTGAACTTTACCGTGTCCTGCGCTGACTATTATTGCAACCGCTCCATCGTGCTGTACCCCGCTGAACTGCCCCCGCGCCAAGCTCGAATCCTCGACGCACAGCAGCTCTCGTTGCCTGCAAGGGCCCACGTTGCCAACCAGTTTCTCGCGATCGGACCTCTCTGAAGCTCTGCCGCCTGCGATTGGGCTTACTGGAAGCCTGCGTGCCTCTGACGCTCTCACGATACCGCAATGAGCGAGTCCCCCACGTCGAAGCACGCACGAAATGCATCCCCAGCTTCTCCGAAGTCGTCTGCGCCATACAAAGTGAGCCCTCTGCTGCTGCCGGTAAGCGGAGTGGCTGGTCAGGACGAACCACGTCGGCCGTCAATACAGTTCCTAGCCCACAGGAACACATCACTACCCAGAGGCCAACCAAAGTCCCGCCAAAGACGGCGACTGTCGTCACCGCCTCCGCCTCCGTAAGTATTGGACTCTGCATCTACACCTCGCATGTCCCACTATAAGTATAATGTCCATCCCTTGTGCCCTTGTTATGTTGTTAAAGCTCTTGCGTCTGAGCAAGCATGTCGAAGTATGCCCTAGAGCTTGCGGGCAGCTCCAGGAGCGAGCGATAGGCTCGGTAGCCTTTTCATGTTCCTCCATGTTGCCTCGACCCTCAGTCTAGTGACTGACTTTGTGTTCAGCGTCTTCCAGCCTCGTGTCTCCTTTGACACTTTCGACAAGCCAGCCGACTTCATTGAGGAGAGCTCATTCACGCTCATCGCCAAACACAAGGATTATGAGTACACCAAGCGATCTCGGACCTTTCTGTGTGGCTTCGACGAAAACGAGTACTCGGTCTATGCGCTGCAGTGGCTCATCAATGAGCTTGTCGACGACGGAGATGAAATAGTATGCTTGCGCGTGGTGGAGAAAGAGGATGCAATTGCTGGTGACAAGAGTGTAGAGACGGGCCGCTATCGCACAGAAGCCGAGGCCACGATGCGGGACATACAGGCACGAAATCACGACAATAAGGCCATTAACCTTATCCTGGAATTTTCGATTGGCAAGGTCAACAAAGTTATTGACGATATGGTAAGTGTGCTGCATACGTATGTGATGTATTAATTTTGATTGACGTGTGAAAAAGATCAATCTGTACGAACCGGCTATTCTGGTAGTTGGGACGAGGGGCAAGAGCTTGGGGGGATTCCAAGGGCTGCTCCCTGGCAGCGTGTCAAAGTATTGTCTCCAGCACTCTCCAGTGCCTGTCATCGTTGTCCGCCCCACCTCAAAGCGAGATAAGGCCAGGAGTAAGCGAGCGAACGATCCAGATCGTCAAGGCTACAGAGATATTCTTGCGAAGAGCGAGAGCCTCATCGACGTCAACAGTCCTCGCAACAGCTTCTTCGCCAACGACGAGGAAGCGCTAGCACTGGCGGCAGCAATGACAAACAAGCAACCAGCAGAAACTACGCACCCTTTGGCACAAGTTGCACACGCGGAGGAAAGTGACGATGATCGAGGAATGCACGCGCTGGACGACCCTCGCAGCCCTGGGGTGATGATGAAGAGTCCACATCTTCAAAATCTTGAGAGCCCAGATTTCAGTGACGATCCGAGCAGTGGTGAAGAGGACGATGACGGAGGGGTATCGACGGCGCCAGGGGGAGCAGCAGCAAGTGAGATCGCTCGAGCACGAGGTGGACAGCACATCGATGATGATGAAAATATCAGTCCGAAAGCACATATTAGGTCTGATCCGCTCGAAACGCCGAGGACAAATTCGATTCTTGCACCAGACATCACAGTCACGGATCCAGACGACCCCAGCAGAGTCCGAAAAACCGAGGACACTTGACGTGGTAGTTAATGCAAAGGCAATGAGTTTAGTGCATCGAAGGCGCCACATTTGTTCGGAGAACCATTGCGAGGAGTTTCGGTCAGTCTTCCTGAGATAGATCACAACGTCTCAAAAGGCATGCTTCGAGAGCCTGTGCGATGAAGCATTCTTAACGAGCGTGATTGCAAGGCACACAACTTCTGTCGAGCTAGTAGCCAAAAGATGTCAAACCTGTACTCCACTGCAATACTTTCTAGTGTCCCATGAACTTACATAGCAGTTGTAGAACTATTTTCGCCAGGTCGCCTAGTCTCTCTCTGATCTGCGACCCCGGTCCCTGATCGACGTGATGACGTTGGACGACCGTGCTTGGCTGAGGCATCGCGAAACGCCGCGTACCTGCACCTCCAGCCCTAGTAACCTGCGCCCACGTTTGTACCACTCTACTCGATGCATTCATGTGACCTGTGTCTGATGGATGTAGTATCCTCGACAAACACAAGAAGTGGTAGTGACAGATCGCCTCTTCAAGCCCGTGGAAGCTACACCTGACCCATGCTACCGCCCCACGAAGACGACTGCGATGAGTGCGTCCCCGAATACATGGCTCGGCGCAGCCCGATGGCCACCATCATCTCAGCGCTGCCGTTCCTCTTGACGTTCCTCTTCGTCGCCGTCGCCGTCTCCCACAAGCTGTTCCCACTGTTGTCAGCCCACGACCGCAAGCCGCACCACGATGCTGTGCACCTCCCAGGTGTCGCATCACGGGCAAGATCGTCGCTTCTCAAGAGCTTGAAGCCTAGCAGCAGGTCGCTAGCAAGCATTATCTTCTCGACGAACATTGCACTTTCTACGGTCCTTGCCGAGCTCATATTCTGCGAGATCGCGAACACCGTCAACCCAGCGACACGTACACTAGGCCTCAAGCTGACGCTGCCTTCGCTCCTTTTCCTCCTCATTGTAGCAACGCCTGCATTCGAGATACATTCGATCATATCAGAGACTGGGTTGAGTGTTAATGGCAGACAAAAAGGTCAGCGCAGGATGGCATGGTTGCTTGAATTCTTTGGCCTTGCAGTATGGCTTGGAAGCTTCTGGTACTTGGGGAGAGGACTCCTCGGCTCATATCTGCATGAGGAGTCGTATCTACATGCACACACATTCAGTGAGGGCTGTCTGGAACGCATTGGTGTCATTGGCATCAGCTTGATGGCTTCGCTTGCTGGCTTTGCGGCCATCTCGTCCCTATGGCAGACCTTTGGAGTCAAGTACCGCCCAGTAAGCTTCTCGGACAAGACTTCTGTCATACCTTGCTTATGCTGACCACCTCCAGGTGACTGAATCAGACATTGCGCGCAAGCAGGCCGGCATTCAAGCAACAAACGACATGCTGCTTACCAAGGAGAGTCGACTCCGCGCTGTCGAGCGCAAAATTTCCGACAACCCTCAAGAAGGCTTCATGAGTCGCGTGGTGGGCTCAATTCGAGGCAATCCTGACGTACAAGAGCGCAACACACTGCAGCTGGAGATTCAAGGCCTGGAGACCATGCGTCATACGCTACAGAACTCAATGTCTGTTCTCCAAAACCGGCGGCAGAGTCAGCTACGAGCCCACACTACCTTTGGACGCATCTTGAATACGTTCAGTTTCGTTTTCGCAATCTATTGCGCATATCGCATCTCAGCCACGACAGTCACAACGCTCCGTCGCTTTTCCTCGCCGAACACGAGCTTCTCCAATAGCGACCCTATCAACAACTTCCTTGCGTTGCTAGCGAAGCATTGGGATCCCACAATCGACCGCGTAGCATGGAGCCGCACCATATCCTTCTTGCTCTCAGGCGTCATGCTGCTCTTGTCATTTAATAGCGTCTTACAAACCTTTTTCCTGTTCGCACGTGTCGTTCCTGGCATCCTTCATCACACCAAGACCAATTTTGCCCTCATCATCTCTCAAATCGCCGCAACATACGTCATCAGTTCTGCATTGCTGCTCCGGAGTAATCTTCCGCCCGAGATGAAGAGCAAGATTGGAGATGCACTAGGCGCGCCGCTGGAGCCCAGCTTTACAGAGAGGTGGTTCGAGGGATGGTTTTTGGTAGCAAGTGCAGCTACAGCGGCAGGGCTGTGGATTGGTAGGAGGTTAAAGGGTAGTGAGTGGGACGACGATGGAGAAGGTGATGGAAACATTGAGATGGGGAAGAGAAGTTGATGTGGTGTCAGCTTCATTAAGCATTGATACAGCAAACAATCAATGCCAGCTATACGATATCCAAATCAGCAGTTCCGTTAATAACGCCGTTCATCGGAGCACATCGCGATGTGTTGTAAACAGCAAGACATGAAGCCCAAAGCAGCCCAACCACACTCCCACCGGAAGAAGTGGCCGCATAAACGCGAGCTTAACGCGCTTCGTCAGCATGCAAGTAATGTAAAATGGCGCGACGTGATGATGGATTGACGTCGATGTTGTGCAGGTGCCCGATCTAGTTCCTCAACGGTATATGACGTCAGTCGTGGGGCAGGTGCTTGTGTCAAAAGGCATCGCTGGGCAGCTACTTTTGAGCTTTGTTACTCTCAAATCGAAGCTCTCATTCAAATTGAATCAAAGGTATGTGCTAGACCAGGCATCGCGTGTAGGAGATGGATCGATACCTAACGGTGCTACAGCATATACCTCATCACCAAACAAACGTACGCATCCCAATTTGCTGCCAACCTCCCATATCGCACCCCTCCCACAACCATACCCTCATCCGGCACTCAACCTAATCAACCCACCTCACAGTCCAAATCAACACGCCCGCCCAGACTTAATCATGTCTGCCCCCAACCCAGGCCGTCAGTCCCCGGAGCCAGAGCAGCAATCCAACGCCCAAGCCGGCAGCACATCAACCAACACCAACGACCAGGGCGGCGGCGTCGACAAAGGCAGTGAGCAGAACAGCGACGACACCAAGAGTGGACTCGCGAGCAACCCTACGCATATTCTACAGGAGAATGCGGAGAAGAGTACGAGTAAGAAATGAGTAGGATCTGTGGGGACTCGTGCTCACAGTAGGAGAGAAGTCTTCGACCATGATACGGTGGGCTTCAGAGCATAGTCTGTCAGTAGCACTCGACTTGAGGAGTCGATGTGTAAGAGTGTATATGATACCAGGAATGACATACAAAGAAGCCACGAATTGACGTCAAGTCTAAATGTGTGCTTGGCCGTTGTGATGATTTTTTCCTGTAATTCACTGTACATGTCTTTGCGTATGCTCTTCTCGTCAGCAAGCATCGTCAGTCCACCTGGACCGAAACGACTACCCACAACGCAGAATATGGCCAGCACACGCCAATAGCAAACTATGACACCACGATGAATCTAGCAACATTCGCAGCAAACGTCACCGCGCAACTACTACCATTGTCACAGCGAACAACTCAAAGGACTCTGCCTACCCTTTGCGCTCCGTGAGACCAGCAAAGTTAGAGCGGACAGTGAATTGAACAGTCTACTTTACACACTCATAAGGCAAATGTCGCACTGCGCAAGTAGGAACAACTTTGTATTTATTAATTCCAAGCAAGACAAGGCCATTTCTTCTCTCTAGCTTCATTCAACTCCGCCAGTTATCTTCTAATTAGTGTTGAATCTGTCGTACTAAGCACGCGCTAGAATGCATGCCAGACAGCGAAAAGGACGCAACGAGCTTGTCATCGTTTGCTAGACTTCCTAGCAGATGTTGACATGATGGAATAGCACCTTTGAGATGAGGACATATGTGCGCAAATCGGAGCTGATGCGCAACTCGGAATAGCAAGCAGTGTCCCACTCCTACGCTCTCATTTCACGTCTCCAGACTCTTATCAAGAAGCCGCCCTTTGCAAAAGTCTCGACGTCGCGAAGATGTGCGCGGCCTTGTCTCTGTGTCCAGGGCCCAATTGGTCGTATATCACGCTGTCCTACTTCATCATCTTGATCTAAGGCCCGCGACCCTCAAGGATATAGGAGGTTTCATGACAAGATATATAAAGCGCTGAAGATCTCCTGGACATGCTTTCAGTGTGGGGTCATAGCCTTCGATGCTTATTTATACTCCCCGGGCTGTGGTTGATTAGTTCACTGGGAAGTTGCGGAAGTCGAAAGGTGTGGTATGGTGGGGTTCTGATCACACATCTTACCCCGCTATAGCCAATGCACCTTCTTACGACTGTGAAATCGATGCAACAACTAAAGCAGGACTGTGGGGTGTATGTCTTTACCAAGTCCTTGCCCGAGGCAATACGTGCTGATTATAAATGGTCTATTTAGAAAAATCTTCATGATTTGTCAATGGGCGCTTGGTGTTCGTACTCCCTATCCCCCTCTCATCCGCCAGTGACTCTAACAATTCCCAGCTAGGGGTATGATTTTCGCTTCGCATAAAAAATGCTGTATGTGAAAGGTCGTGGGTTCAATTCCCACAGCGTCCACATTTATTTTGCCCTTCTTTATGCTTGTCTTGATCCAGTGTTTGCATAGGGTCGTGGTTTGGAGGCTGCTATTTTTGGACGCGGTGCATCTGCCCGGGTGATTCCGTGGGCTCAATTCCCACAGCGTCCAAATCACAACTTCAACGTCCAGCGCCTGACTTGAGCATATCCTTTGCGCAGGCAAAATCCATTGTACCCGCTGGCGTATCAATGACCTCAATGAGCATTATATCTTCACATTCACACGTTTCCAAATAGTCGTCAAGATGTGTTTGTGCTCAGGAGAATATGTGGGGCTGTCGTCGTAACGCGATCGCGCGGCCTCGGCGTGGCTCTGCGGAAGTATGAAAATGAAATCAACAAAAAATGGGGCAGAAGTTGGTCGTGTTTATTCTGGACCGTGAACGCTATCGAAAAATATCCACCTCGTGATGGCTGGGATTACGCAAGTCGAGAGACGAACTTTGGGTACAAGTTCGAGAATGCGCTCTTTTTGTGGTTTGAGCGGATCTCGTGAAAACTTTCGTTCTCTGCTGGGATGGAGTTCGCAAGATTGGGTTCATCTATCCTCCGGATTGTGTTGTTGTACGCAACACTCACACTCGCTCAAACATCCACATCATGTAACCCGACTGAGAAGTGTATGCTATTCACATCCAACTCCCACCAACGTTACTAATACTTTGAAGCATGCCCAGCCGACACAGCCCTCTCATCAAGCACATACACCCACGACTTCACCACCGGCGGCGCAGACTCAACCAATTGGAATGTGACCGCAGGATCCGTAACCTATGGCTCATCAGGCGCCAAATTCATCATCAACAAATCAGGTGACGCGCCTACCATACAGTCCAAATGGTACATCTTCTTCGGCCGTGTCTCCTTTCACATTCGCGCTGCGTCGGGTACAGGAATAGTGAGCAGCGCAATCGTCGAATCTGATGATTTGGATGAGGTAGACTGGGAGTGGATTGGTGGAAGTAGCACGAAAGTGCAAAGGTGAGTGGCCCACTACGAACAAATTGTGAAACAGATGCTAATTGCGCGACAGCAACTACTTCGGTAAAGTCCGTGAGCCCGTTTGAACTGACTGTGAAACATGCTAACTCCATCTGTAGGGCAATACAACAAGTTATGACCGCGCAGTATGGTACGACATGACAAACACCCAATCCACAAGCCACAACTACACCATCACCTGGACCAGCAGCGCAACGACATGGTACGTCGACGGCACGGCAATCCGGACTCTGAACTACGCCGATGCCGTCAGTGGGAAGAACTACCCACAAACACCAATGAACATCCGCATCGGTATCTGGGCAGGTGGTGATAGCGGCAATTCCGAAGGGACGATTGAGTGGGCGGGCGGCGAGACAGACTACGATAACGGCCCGTTCACGATGTACCTGGAGAAGGTGGAGGTTGTGAATGACAATCCGGGAGGAAGTTATGTTTACGGGGATCAGACGGGTGACTATGATAGCATTAAGGTTGAGGATGGCGAGAGCACGTCGACAAGTGCGGGAGCTTCGGCGGCAAAGACGACGAGTGCGACGGGGACGAGTAAGGAGCCGGGGAGTGCGACGAGTACGTTGTCGGGCATGTGGTGGACTGCGAGTGCGGAGGCGGTTAAGGCTAGTGCGCAGGCGAGTGATGCGGATCTTGTGAGGGGTGTGAGTTTGTGGGTGTTGGGGGTGTGGATGGTGCTTGTGTCATTGAATTACGCACATTGAGCGCGAGTATGTCAGCTTTTGTAGATGCGGACGACTTACCATGAGTAGCCGCACCGGAAAACCCAATGACATACGATTGATGCATCACGCATTTGGGTAACATTTGTTCCAGGATTTTCATTAAGCCTGATTATTGGTGATAGAGAGATTCCAGTCTATGTTCGCAAGTCTTGTCCTGTGAAGGGACGGTTCAAACCGGCCGTCGACAAATACTCCATCCTCGATCGTGTGGTCGAACCCGATGTGTCGAACCCAACAGCTGTGTAGACTTAATGGAGTTGAAACTACTCCTCTTCCTCCGCTAAACAGTCTAGCCCTCACTGAATGGCATGTGACAGTTCATGTTCTCGTCTGTGAAGACAATAGTGCTAAACATTTGACGCCACTCGAGTGGAAACATGTCCTCGTACGGGTTCTCAAAGCTCGGTTCGCTGTCGGTTTGCGGCTCAATGTGCTGCAGCTGAGCTGCCATCTCGCGTCTCTTTGCCTTAGCAAGAACCACATTTCCTTCCTCTAGCATGACCTTGCGCAGCATGTTCACGGCGTCCGGAAACATGAGCTTGTGATGAGTTGCGCAACCGGCAACGTGGCTGAACATCTCAATGATGACGGCGTTCATGCCAATATTGCGGTTGCATACGGACTCAGGGTAGTCGTTGGGCGCGTGAACGAGACAGTGGACCTGAATCCTTCGGAGGAGGCGAACGCATCGAAGGTAGAGGTCTAAGACATCGAAGTAGTAGGCTGCTTCATCTTTTCCAATGGCCTTCTTGAAGAGACTTAGTGTCTCGAGGTAGGTCAAGGTGTTTGATGCCATTTCCGGGCCCTGGACGTCTCGAGCGAGAGCCTCTGCCATGATCGTGATATTGGTGCTTGCTGGGCTGTTCTTGGAGACTTTCTTCGCCGGACCCACTCTCTCGATAGCAAGCTCCGAGTATCGAGCTATGTACTTCAGGCGACGATTCAGGCCGACTACTAGGTATCGTCCATCGCTGCCATTACCGGCCGCTGGACTTTTGTGATCCTTTGCGAGTTTGGACACGCCCAGACCCATAGCAAGATTCAAATGTCGATTGATGTCGCGGGTCTTGGTGGGCGGCTTTCCAACGTAAATCCATTCACCGCTTTGTCTATCTATCATGTGCTCCAGATCAGACCACCGCTCTTCGTCGTTAAGGAGGCCGGACTGTTGGGCAGCATTGTAGAGATGCGCTACCACGAGGACCTGTCCTTGGTCTGCCGCCATGTTCGTGGCGATGCGATGATGCTCATCGAATATGTGAAGCGACATCAAACCACAAAGAGCGGGGTGGCACTGGAGAAGAGAAAAGGTGGGCAGCCACTCGATCTTTGCGCCGAAAGCTTCCCTTTCACACCGATCCATCTCGTTCTGGAATTCAGGGCCTTGGGTTTCAGCTTTGGCAACGCGCAACCGCTTTTCGATCTCGCCACGATAGGTCTTGTGCCATTGACCGACCTTATCGAGACCCTTGGTGTCTAGGTAAGCGCGATAGCTCTCGACCACATCCCGTCCGTTCTTTTCCAGCAATTGCTTGCCAATGTCTAGCGTTGAACCGAGCTCCCTCTGTGTGTCCCAGAAGACTTGTATGGCGAGAATCTGCCATGTCTTGATCTCACGATTGTTCACCACATTCCAGACGGCTTTGTGAACCAAGTCGCCTTTGTACGACTTTCCCTTGTCCACCCCACCGAGAGGCCATGCACCTAGCTGAGCAAGACTCTTGAGAAAACGTTTCTCATCAAATGAAAGTCGAAGATCCTCCTTGAAAATGAACTGTTTCAAGACCAACTTAGTCGTATGATCACATAGAACCGTACTAGATATCAGCACTTGCCCTCCCTCTCTGTACGCAAACGGGTCATCGTCGCCCTGTATCTCGACAAGATCCAGAGACTGCGGCCCTTCATCTGGACTGCAGCACTCCTCGTAAATATATGTGATCATCTTCAGGTGCATATGTTCTGCTTCAGTCTCTTTGAAGCGTGGGAAGTCCTCTTGGAACGTGTTGCTCAACTTCTCGATCATGCCCAGTCCAGCGTTCATGGTAAGTGCAGCAGCATGGAGACCAATCTGACCACGCTTGAACTCCCGCCAAGTGCGCCGGATGAAGAGTCTGACGCGGGTCACGTCTTTGAGGAAGCAGTAGACAGCGAAGGACTCATCGGTGTCCGAAGTCTCCATCTTGTACTCCACCTTGGCAACAACAGTGGGTTCGACGATGACGTCCGCAATGTCGTCGAGGTCGGTAGTCTCTTCGATCTCCAAGCACTCAAACATGTTGGCCAGATTTATGGAATTGCTCTTGCTAGCGGCTGGTGTAGCCTGCATCGCTGAGGGCTCTTTGCCCGTCAGCGTGTCCAGTACCTGCTTGAGGACTTCGATGAAGTGGCGATGTCTTCTATTGTTTTCCTCCATCGTTTCGTCGGCGTCGTCTTGGTTGAGTGCGTACCATGTAGCACAATCGCTGCGGCCACGAATGACGGCTGAGAGGGTAGTGAACACAGTGCGCGGGATCTGCACGTGGCCAGCGCTGATGATGGCGTTTGCAAGCCGCTGAAAGTCTTTCATGGGGACTTGAAAAGCTGGAGCATTGCCAGTTCCTCCGGATTTCTGTGCCGCCTTCCTGGCCTTGCCCTTCAGTCTACCACCCGCAGAAGGTGGTGGTTGATCCTGGCCGCGTTTGAACAAGTCTTCAACCGTCCCAGTTGCGCGTGCAGTTTCCGAAAGCCATTGTACGAAGTTATCGGTGCCCTTCTTGTACTTGCGGTACGTGTCGAGAAGCAGAGACGGTAGCCCCATATTGACGTTATGAATGCGATACTGTCGCGTGGAGCGAAACAAGCAGCGCCGAGCGCTAAACCACTCGCAATCGTAGGAGCGCGATACAGAAGGAGGAAGGTATAAGTGTTTGGGAGAAAGATTGTGCTTGTGGTCGGCAGGTTGGGAAGTGAGGTGAAGGCGTCTGCAAATTTGCATCTTCGGAGCGACGGTCGGTCCGGCAACGCGCAAACGCAGGCGATGACGTCTCCTTCACCTCGAGTCGGTGTTGATGCGGTTCTTAGACATTATCGGGTGACTGTCACGGTGCGGAGAGCGGTGCTGCTGAGTACGTGCCTAGCTGAATGGGGACTCCTAGCAGGTGGTATAGGAACTTAGTCTGCCATCGTCCTTCCGACATCCTGAGATACATGGCAGCATTCGAATCCATTACATCGCCATCAGGTGATGCAATGATTCGTGCGCTCTCCGCTACAATACGTCTGAAGTCTTCGAAGAAAGGTTTTGCTTATGCGGAGGCCTGTCTGTCTTCAGAGTACTTTGTGAACGACAAATATCAGAGACAAAAGTGTCTGAGGTTATACATAGGCTCGCAAAGCGTAATTTTCCACGAGGGTGTATTGAGCGCCGCGCTGGGATTATTACACCATCTGGTGACGCCGTTGATCAGATGCGTGCTTAGTTATATAAGATAGGACCATGCCTGACATTTGTGCCAGTGAGACGATGGGAGAAGCATTGAGAAGTGATAGACAAAGAGAGTAGTATTGTGCAAGAAGAGGAGAGAGTCATTAAAGAAATAAATGTAGCCTTAACTCACATTATCTAGCTTCCCAGTCACCAGGTGGCCTTGGGAAGCAAAAGTGACTTGCTTCGTGCGCGATGCTGTCTTGTTATCCTCATCCTCATGAGGCTTTTAGCCGCATTTCATCACCTTCTCTCGTCATCGCCCTGCTCGTCCTCCTCTATCTCTTTTTGGATCTCGTCCTTGTCCGCGTCCTTCTCCATCTCTTCTTCGACTTCGTCCTCCGCATCGCTCTCCTTTTTCAACGCCGCAGTCACCTCCTCGCGATCTTCTAGGTCCCAGACCTCGCCTGTTGCCAAGTCTGTCGAACCCAGTTGCGTCAGTGAAGGACTTTCCGCAGACCCTTCCGCGGTTTCTGCCTCCTCTTCGTTGTCATTATGAAAGACGTTCTGCGCAATCCTCATCTCTTGGGTCAGCATCCTCGCTTCGGCAAGACCATCGCCACCTTTAGCTTCCATGACACTGCGCATCATTGCAAATACTTTTGGAAGCACGCCTTCGTGCTGGCGTTCATGTCCAGTGAGTTCTCGCAGCAAATCTGCCACAAGTACATTCACGCTCGCGCGCTTGCCGTATACGTTCTTTGGGTAGTCTCCAGGTGGGTTCGTGAGGCAATAGCTCTGTATCTCCCCAAGAAGCTCCAGACAGGTGAGATGCAGTCCAAGAACGTTGAAGTTCGAAGCCAATTCGTCGTTCTCAAATGGAAGCTTGTATTCCGCGAGCGTATTCAGGTCGACCTTGCTGTCATTTCCTTCGGTTCTGATATCCGTCATGGCTTGGGCAATAGCGAGAGCATCGCAGTCAGCTGTGTTGGCACCTCGTGCTTTTTTCTCGCGATCTGCGCTTATCCGGGAGTATCTGGCCATATATTGGAAGGGGCGAGGGCTCCCAATGGCTGCATGCTGCTTGTGTGTGTTCTTATTTTTGCTCTTGCTCTTCTTCTCCGACTTGGATGCCGACTTGAATTTCGCATTCGCAGAGTCCAATCCCAGGACCCGGTATACGCAGTCCACAATATCTCTTGCATCACTCGGGGAGTCAGCACCGAATATGCAACCATTTCCCTGGCGTTCGATGAACCATTCATGTCATCCCATCTAGCGTGCTCATTGAGTTCGTCGGTCTGGCGGGCAGAGTTGTTAAGATGGGCCACGATCAGTATATGGCCTGCATCATCGGCAATATCGAGGGAGATCTGGCAGGATGCATCTCGGAGATCGCTCAGGATGATACTGCACAGCGCTGGGCGATTCTCGAGGAGGATGAAATTGGGCGAGTAGACCATTCGCCAAATCACCCTTCTGTTCTCCACGCTGAGGTGGTGCCACTTTTTCTTGCGCTCTTGTCTCTTAATATACGATTGTAGACCAGACCCGTTTGCGATGTCTTCGATTCGCTTCACTTGAGCCTCGAACTTCTTCTTTGTGGTAATTTGTTCGGCACCGGTCCTTTCGACGCTTTGAGTATCGAGAAAGTCCCGATAAGAACGGCGTAGATGCTCGCATGTGCGACGCAGTATCTGGTATCCCAAGCTCAAGCATCCATCCAACCGATGTTGCGTGTCCAACAATACCTGTGCAGCAATGACTTGCCACGTCTCGAGCCTTGAGCTCGTGAAGGCAATTGATGCTTTGTAGACATAGTCTCGATTCCAGCTCTGCGGCTTGAAGTGGTGCTTGTCAACTGTGGAGAGCGCTTCCAGCTGAGAGACACACCGTAGGAAACCGTTCTCGGGAACTATACTCATCACCAAGTGCTCGACATCGACCTTGCCGATGGCCTCGGTAGCTTCTTCCGTCTCGATGAAAACCTCATTCAGAGCGGCTTCTACTCTTCCAAGATTCATAGAGTCGAACTCTTCCTCCGTACAACGATACCCGTTGTGGAAAAGGTTCATGATCGTATAATGTATGGTCCATCCGTCGCCCGCTCTGCACTCTGGAAAAGCTTGTCCCTGTAAACCTAGTTGCAGATGGGCACGACTAGCGGGACATCCACAGTTAGTTTCAGAACAAGGTACTTGAAGGTATGGCTGAAGAGTATTTAAGCATGATTTGATTGGAATTTATTGTCACTCGAGACTCGAGACTCCGGTCATCTGTCTTGTGTCTCGAGATAGAGAGACCATCCTCGTCGCCTGCTCAAGCACTGGCAGTCGGGGAGGGCATGGCTATCTTCGCCGATTCTCGCTGATCCACACAGATGCTGACCATTATTGAAAACGCAAAAACTAGGGACACACTATCTCTGACGTGGCTGTCGTGCTCACTCTTCTGATCGGGCGCCTTAGTATCTGCAACTTCAAATGAACTGGGTCAGTACTTACCGAAGCGCAACCGTTGGGGTCGCACTAAGCCGGTGGAGCAAGTACTGGCTTCCCATCCTTGAAGCAGATATTCGTCAAGCCGCCGTACTTGGTATCTTCGCAGCACAATGTACGGTCTTCTACCATTACGCACTTCAAGTGTCCGTCGCAAGTGATAGCTGTCTCCCAGCACCCGTTGCGGCAAGTCACACCCATGCCGTCGTCCAAGCAGAGCTGGTCTCCGTTCTTGTCGCGCTTGTTGGGAGAGGCGCCCTCCTCGATGGTGTCGGTGGCGTCGCCGAGTGTGGATATCGGCGGGTGCTCGACTGGCAGACCGTCCTTGTAGCAAGAAGAGCTCCGGGCCGCGAAGTCCCGGGCCTTGCAGCACATATAGCCTTCCTTGTCGACTTCACATGCAGATTTTTCGCTGCATCCAAACGCTGCATGCCAGCAGCCCTGGCGGCAGACCAAGGCTTTATTCGACTCCACGCAGCGTTGATCTTTGTTCTTCCTGCATGGACCATACGGGCCGCATTTGATCGACGTAGAAGCGGACTCAGGGCTGTCGCTGCGCACGTGGAGAAGAGCGCCAGTGCTGTCAGTCGGGATAACGGCGACCAGGGCGAACAGTGTCGCAAGGATGAAGGATATGAGAGTGATGATCTTTATGGTGGCTGGTGGATTGAATTTGGTTTGTGGCGTCATTTGTATCTTGAGCAGCGAGTAGGCCTAGCCGACGGATTGAGGTATCAAGATGGAAGAAGGTAGAGTCGAGTAGAGATAAAAACGTGCAATATATGTTACCTTGCAGGGTTGAAGTAAACGAGAGCGAGCAACAGGTGGTGAAAGAGGCGGAAACGAAATAAAGGCAGGAGACTTGATAGAGTATCATAGGAAGTCGCCAGAGGGTGACAGAGAGTCTATGAAAAAGTCCTGGGGCGTGCATGGCTGCGCGAACGGAGTCCAAGGCAACTTAAAAGCAATTACCTAGCAAGATCTCTACGATGTCTTCTAAAACCCTCGTGTCCTCCAAAGAACGAGATCGGGCGTAGTGCCGCCATGCTACTAACTTTCCCTCCTTAACCTCAAGCCAGCCTAAGCTTCCCCGCAGTGCACGCGCACATTCCTGTCGACATCCAAGGAGTTTTATGATCCTCTAATCAGTACGTGTCATGCTCAATGACATCCTTCTGGAATGGTTTCATGTCTACCTGTATGGTGCCGATCGTCTTGTAACTTGATTTCGACCTTTTAAGGGACGACTCGAAAAGGACCACGGTTGCTGGGAACCATGCCGGAGCCTCTAGTCTAGCATAGGATCAAGGCCACCACGAGCAGCTTGGAGAGACCACATTGCTTCTGTCAACCAGAAAGGCAACCGTCCAGGCTCGGCCATAAATTGGCGACAACTCTGTATAAGTCGTGCTGGAACAACGAAGACGAATCTCAACTCCACCTGAACTTCGGACTGCGCTTGCATTTCGTAATGTCGCTCGAGCGCTTTATTCAGGTCGTCCATGCAATTTGCGAGGTTGTCGATGGGCTTATATAAGGTCGAGGTCAAGTCGAGCAACAGGCGAACGACAATGGTAGGGTTGTTCCGGAGCTGCGTCATGGTGCGGCGGTAGAAGGCCCGGAATTTAGGCTTATAGGCGATGAAACGAGCGGATTCGTCACGGTGTGTATTGGCGGAGTACAGGTCCTTTTGCCATATGGCCAGGCATCTGATAGAAACTGGGCCAAATATTCCAGCTGCTACATGATTACTTCGATCAAGGTCCTCGTTGACAGCGCCTTCAAACAGATCGAGAATCTCGCTTAACCAGAACAGTGACTTCGACTGGCTTGGAGACAAGCGACCAGGGCCGACGAAGAGGCTCAAGTGTAACGGTACAAAAAGGCCGACCTTGTGTACCGTTCCGTATACAAGGTGTTTTATACCGTCACACGCCCCCAGCTCGAACAAAATCATAGACATAGTGCAGAGCTGACACTGAATGAGTTTTCACCCTCTCCAGGGCTCGATGGACTAGGTTTTCACCCTCCTCAGGGACGTAGGTTGTCACCCTCCACAGGGTCTCGAGATTGGATACTGCTCCTCCGGTGATTCGAACGCTGGTTTTCGTAGAGATGTTGTTCTTGTTGGTAGTCTGCTCGTTTGTGGTCACCCACCCAACTACCAGTTCTGTTTGTAGCTTCTGACGCACGCCTAAGCGATTCCGGGCTCATAACTGTAACGGTACAAAAAGGCCGACCTTCTCACTGCTGTAGCTTGAAGGTATATATCGTAGGCTGACATCAAGCATGGCGTGAGCAGTTGACGGCGGCTTTTGAAGCTAGACAGAGCCTCTTTTCTAACGGAGCGCGAAGCTTGCAGCAGGCGAACATCGAGATCGCGGAAGTATATTTCAGTGTCAAGGATCGCAAGTCGCCGCCTGACCTCACCGTCGACGTTGTCGTACACAGCCAGACGGAGTTCGGTCGCTAGATTCATGAGTGGAAAAGTCGGGCGATCGCTCTTATGAAAAGCATGACCGCGACTGCTATTAAACTGGAGTGAGTCGCTGCACAGCATGGCGGGGCGCGAACGGAAGGTATGTCCGATAGAGAAATGTCGAAGCCCATAGCGCACAGTCCTACCTCAAGGGCCTAGCTGAGTGTTGGGACAAATACAAAACAAGCGAGCCTGTGAAGGTGCAGTCCAAAAGGCAGAACGTCTTATGTAAGCCACGCTAAGAGTATCAAAAGCTGATAGAGGGAAGTGAAGGAGAACCTGAGGCTTTGACGACGCACCCAGATTTGCTACGCGCGCGACGAAGCCCAGCAAATGTTAGCAAAAGACCCGCAATTAGTAAAAGGTACTCATGATTAGTATTGAACTCCAGTAATTCGTGCTTCTTCAACATAGTACGCAGATGTCGTAGAATCGTTAGAACAATAGCAATAGGACATCTTGATTAAAGGCCTTACGAGACTCGCCAATGAATATTGAGGCGCAAGATGAGTGACGGAAGAATCTTCAAGCTGTCAAGAGCTAAAGAGAAATTGAGATGAGTCAACATGTTGTAGGAACAAATGGAGCATTTGAAGTCTTCAAGGCTTGAGTGAAGTCGGACCTCCGGAACGCTAGCCGTCTTGGCAGACAAGGGTGCCTCGCGATTTCCATCTCGAAAAGTCCAACACCACCACCAGCATCACGAAACACGCCAATTGACGCCACAAACCACCCACAATGAACCTCTCGAGCTTCCGACCTGTCTTTCGATCCTTCAGGTCATCAAATTGCATATCATTAGCCTTCCAGTCATCACCACAATGCCTTCGACAAAGGATACTAATCAACACATCGCCATTCTCATCAACATCACGAATGCAAAAACGAGCCAAGAAAGGCGGCGGCCAAGATCCGAGAATCAGTATGTTCACACCAACTTTCCTACTGATTGTCCACTCCTACGAAGTTCCCACCACCTCCAAACTATAGCTAACATCCCACCAGCATCAATCCGCTACCACCTCTCCCACCCCCTCACCCCTCGCCCGCTCCACTTCTCCCGCACCCGCTCCCTGCGGCACTGGACCATCCACCGCGCATGGCTCCTCTTCCTCCGCAAACGTCGCGCCGCCGAGAAACTCGAGCTCGAGCGGCAATACATGTCCATGCGGTCGGCATGCGAGCATCTGCGTTTAATGGACAGCTACGGGAACAAGGTTAGCGAGGCGGAGGCTGGTGGTCAGGGTCCTGATGCCGGAACGTTGGGGAGTAAAGGGCGCGAGGTGGGGAGGTTGTATCGTAGTGCGATGATTAAGAGGGGGGTCTGGGGAAGTGTGCCGGTTGAGTATGCGAAGTTGCAGACGGATTTTCCGGGGCGGGAGGGGTGGAATCATGGGTGGACTAGGAATTGAACTTTGGCGTGTATTGGTTGTATGATGTGTATTGAGAAATGGCATATACATTCTCACGTCAATAAGCTTGCCATATGAGAAATAAGAAGTGCGAAGTGGTACGTGATGATATTAGCATTCCACCCCCAATCTACTCAAGCCATATTGCCAGCTCATCCATCCTCGCCAAACCTAAAGTATACACGAAGCTATAAATGAGCGGAAGACGAGCGTTCGTCATCATCATCATTACCCAGTCTCGCCTCAAACCCCATGCTTCATATGTTCAGCAGAACAGAAGCACACAGCGTCTCGTTCCCAGACTTTTCAAGAAATGGTCAATGCAGCAAGGCGCTCAAAACGCCCAGAGTGTGTAGCAACAACGCCCAGAGAACACCGCCCAATGCAATTGTTGTAGAAAGAATATGGTGATTGGTGGCTGGCTGATCATAGAATGACGCAGCATCCTCCGCTCTCTTTCTTGTCGACGGAAAGCAATGCGGCGCGCGTAGCGGCTTCAAAGACATCGTCAACACCATCGCCAGTCAGTGAGCTGCACTCGAGGTACTTTCGTGCGCCAATCATTTCCTTCATGTCGCTTCCCTGCTTAGTAGTGGTGAATCGGAGCGACTTCTTACGCATCTCTTCTTGTGCTAGAGGGTCTTCACGGAGATCCTTCTTCAGACCGATAAGGATGATGGGCACCCCTATGCATCTTTCGCGGGCCTCTTCCGCCCACTTGTGCTTCACGTTCTCGAGCGAATCTGGCGAGTCGACGGAGAAGCCGATGAGAATGACATGTGCCTTGCTGTAGGCTAATGGACGCAGCCGCTCATAGTCTTCCTGTCCTGCGGTGTCCCATAACGCAAGCTGGACGGACTTGCCGTCGACTCTGCAGTCGGTGACGTAGTTTTCGAATACAGTCGGGACATAACGCTGCGTGGCACGTTAGAATGTGACATTGGCGATCGTGGTGTGGCTGAGGCTCAGCTGAGTAGTACCCACTGTAGGAAAATAGCCCAGTGTAAACACACTCAGTAGACTAGTCTTGCCGCAAGCACCGTCGCCGATAATCACTAGCTTCCTGCGCGTCTATGGTCAGCATTTTATCGGGACAACCGAGTCGTGTCACAATGTCGGTAACATCGTATGGATGCGGTTAGGAGTAGTGTAGTGTAAAGCGAACCGTCGTTTGGCAAAGAGTGATTGACCAAACGGAGAAAGAATTGAACGCGAGTCGATAAAAATTGACATGGGGATGCTGTGGGCTGGCCTATTTTTAGTCGGAGTGTCTCCCGACCAGGATACGCCAATGCAAGCTTGGACGCAAACCAGGGTGTGGAACAGCTCCGAAGTATTGATGCATGCCCTGACTGAAGCATCGCGGGAAAAGTTGCAATAGGACAGGCCGCGAGGGACGAAAAGAGTGACAATTCGGACGCTGGCTGAATTGTACAGACGCTTCTCGAAGGAGAGAAGAGATAAGGCGCAGACGAAACAGATTGAAACTGCGATGCAGGGTGCTGAGGTTTGCAGATCTTACTGAGACATGTACATACCTTCGCATTACGGGCTCGCCATTCTGCTGTTGTTGTGACATTCTGAGTATGCGGTACCAGAAGGTAGCAATTCGGCGATGGTGCGTGTAGCTGGATTGGAGAACAGTGTCTGGAGACAAGTGCTGGTCGTAGGTTCAAGTACGGGCTATCGCGTGGGCTGGCTGAGATGCGCCGTACGAAGAAGTGTCGCCGCGTGGGTGGTTGCTGTCTGCAATTGAGTGCGAATCACACTGTGAGACTCGGTATCTGGCCACGAGGTGCGATTGGTCTGGTCTCGAGAGGCAGCAAACGAGTGTTCCTCAAGGGCGTAGATGGTGTCGCCTAGCAAAGGGTTCACGGAGGTAATAGCGACAGCGGGCAGCGAGTGCGGCGAGGTGCTGAGGGCTTGCAGCGGCGTGTGTCGCGAATGTTGGGGGAGACGATGAAGGCTGCTGAGTGTGGAATCACGACGGCAGAGCAGCGGGCGGCGGGTTTAATAATGAATTGGTCGGCGCACGAACGCACCAGCTGGGTCAAGCGTCTGGGATAGCGCGGGCCGCAAGAGACGAATCTGTCGGACGATGTGCGGGTGGTGGAGTTTGTTGGCTGCTGAGAGACACCGACTGCGCCTTCCCAGGGCTTCCAGAAGGAAGACGCCAAGACTAAACGCCGCCGCTAGGGCTGTTACGTTCCGCTTTCCGCAACGCATTCAACCACACGCAACAACCCTCGATCGGCCATACGAGCAGACGACGCCGAAGCTGCCCTCCTCTACCAGTCCCTGCCGCGCCCCCGCGCAGACGGCACCGCATATACACCCAAAGAGTGCGTCTCCGGCCCCTGCAATTGCCGTGCCCTCGCACTTTTGCTCCCTCGCGCGACCCGCTGGAGCTGCCAGCAGCCATACCCGCACCTATCACGTCGTTGTCACGGCCAGTACCTGTTCTGACACTTTGCTCTAGCATCACTACTCCCTCCAGCTCCATCCCTTTACATCCCATGGCCCACGGTGCCCGAGCACCGCCTGCCGCGACGATGCCCACCAACGGTACTGCAGCGCATGCACCCGCCCCCAGTGTCGTCAACCGCAAGAAGCAAAAGCGGCGGGAGAAGGAAGCTGCGAAGAAGGCCGCCCAGGAGCCTTCACTACCCGTGACTCAGAGGAACGGCGTGTCAGGCGGCGCCCATGCTCGCCAACCTGCACCTCACTACGACGAGCCCGAGCTGGACGAGGGCCCATATGACGACGAAGGCGACTTCTACTCAGATGAGGAGGTGGGACATTATGAGCACGCATATGCTACCAACGGTCACTACCAGCAGGGCTATGCGCACGCGCCAATACCCAGCGGCAGCAGCAAGAAGTCGCGGAGGAGGAAGAAAGGCGCGTCCGCCCCACCCCCGCTCGCCTACACGCAACACGTTACACCGCACCACACCCCTGCACCGCCGCATTCCATGGTCAGATCTGGCAAGAAGGATAGCATATGGAATTCCTCGTCAGTGGAGGAGCGAGAGCGCATACGCGAGTTCTGGCTGTCACTCGGCGAAGACGAGCGCAAGTCGCTAGTTAAAATCGAGAAGGAAGCTGTGCTCAAGAAGATGAAGGAGCAACAGAAGCACTCGTGCAGCTGTTCGGTGTGCGGGCGGAAGCGCAATGCAATCGAGGAGGAACTGGAAGTGCTCTATGATGCATACTATGAAGAACTCGAGCAGTACGCGGCCCACCAGCAAGACATCGGTCGATTCTTGCCTGATGCTAATTTCGGTTCTGCTTCCAGTGCTCCCCACCCGCGTACCATTATGAACACCCATCCACCGCCTGGCCAATACGACGACGATGAGGAGGACGAGTACTCCGGCGAAGAAGACGAGGAAGATTCCTACAACAGCGAGATATCGTCCGACGGCGACTACGACTCGGATCGCAGCTTTTCTCCCCCGGAAGCCTCAGAATTTTCACAATTTGGCAGTAGCTTGCAAGTGAAAGGTATAGATGACGAGAGCAACTGTGTTTGGAAATGTGCTGATGTTGAGGACAGGGGGGATTCTTACAGTAGCGGATGACCTGCTGAAGAACGATGGGAAGAAGTTCATCGAGATGATGGAGCAGCTTGCCGAACGTCGGATGCAAAGGGAGGAAGAAGCGCAGTACCAGGCTCACCCAGGAATGCATCGTACCTATGGTGGACATAGTCACGCTCCGCAGCAAGACGAATACGACGATGAGGATGACGTGGACGAGGAAGAGGGCTACGAGGACGATGATTACGAGGAGGATGAGGAAGATGAAGATGTGTGTGGTCATGCAAAGTTGTTGTGACTTGGCTAATATGGTGCAGGAAGCGATGACCGAGGAGCAGCGTATGGAGGAAGGCCGACGAATGTTTCAAATATTTGCAGCACGGATGTTTGAGCAACGAGTACTACAGGCCTACCGAGAAAAAGTCGCAAATGAACGGCAAAAACGTCTACTCGAAGAGCTGGAGGAGGAGGATCAGAAGAAGGATCAGAAAGAGGCAAAGAAGGCCAAGGAAGCCCAGAAGCGGAAAGAGAAGAAGGACAAGCAGAGGCAGGCCAAAGCAGAAGAGAAGGCGAGAAGGGATGCCGAGTTGGCAGCCAAAGAAGCTGAGCTCAAAGCTGCAGAGGAGAAGCGGCTGGAAGAACAACGGAAGAAACGAGAAGAGCAGCGGAAGAAAAAGGAGGCAGAGCGCAAAGCACAGGAGGAAGAGAGACAGCGCAAGGAAGCCGAGAAGCTGAAACGCTTGCAGGAGGAGCGCGAACGACAAGCCGAAGTCGAACGAAAAGCTCGTGATCAGAAAGCTTCCGAGAAAAAGGCAAAGGACGAGGCCAAGCGAAAGGAAAGGGAGGAGCGAGAAGCTAAAGAGAAGGAAGCTCGGGAGAAGAAGGCACAGGAAGACAAGGAGCGCAAAGAGCGTGAAGCCAAGGCCAAAGTCGACCGAGACCGCCTGAAGAAAGAAGAGCAAACCGTTGCTGCTGCTGCTTCTGGAGCAAGGAAAGCATCTCAGCCTGTTGCACCAGCATTGCCGCCTCAATTGCTGAAGCAGAATTCTTCTACAGGAATGCCTTCTCCTCATGTGACGCCTGCCGTGCCCAAGGCACCGACACCGAGTCGGCCACGACAGACCTCACAACAAGGATCGCATGGCTCCTCGCCAAAGACACCACAGGTCGGCGCTGGCACAAGCAAGTCGATGTCTCCGACACAGCAGGCGCACGTTCCAATCATGCCAAAGTCTATCTTAACTAAGTCTTCGACATCGCAACAGCCAAATCTTGCTCAGCAAGGCCAGCCCACATCACCAATGCCACCGATTGGACCACCACCTGGAATGCCAGGACCTCCGGGCTTGGGGATGGGCAATATGCCTCCAGGACTGAACGGATTCCCTGGTCAAGGTTCGATGATGCCCGGCATGATGGGGCCTCGCTCGGGAATGCCCTTCTTTCCACCGCAGCCTGGGTCTCAAAATTTTCGCCCTTTTGTACCGCCCGGCATGCCGATGCCACGAGCATTTGGGATGGATGGGCCGCCCGGCCTCCCACCAATGCCAGGATTTCCGGGCCCCAGTCCAATGCCGCCTTTTGGAATGAACATGCCAACACATTCACGCCAAGGTTCTGGTTCCTTCGAACGATTGTCGAGTGTCGACAGTCCCATCTCAGGGCCATCGTCGAATCCAATTCAGCGACCTGCTCCCATTCAGCGGCCTTCTAGCGTAAAGCCACATGAGGAGAACAAGCGAGGAAACGGTGCGGACGTCGACGAGCTTGCAAGTCACCTCGGTAGCAAAGCCTTGCTTGATGATGAAGAGGACGTACCCGAGATGCCCGAGCGACGAGCAAGCGTGCAGCAGCATGGATCTATGGGACGCGCACCAATCGGGTTTGGCTTTCCGGATGCGCCTAGTTCGTTGCAGTCCACATCCTATTCTGGCTTTGGAGGATCGGCCACGGCGAGCATATGGGGTACACCACCTCTGCAATCCTTCCCGTCTGCCGGCGCGCCGTGGGGAAACTCACCAACCTCGGGCTTCTTTAGCAACCCTCCAACGATGAACACGCCTCGTATCTATGAACGAGGGACGAACGAGCCGCGTCTCATATGGCTCCGCCGTATGATCTGCTCCGCATGCAAGATGATTGGCGCTCGGCAGCCCTCGCAGGACGGCTACATTGATGCTGCAGAGGTGCATCAACAGCTTGACACGATAAGAAACCCGCACGAGCCACTGGTTCAACCTGAAGAGATCAAAGAGGCATGCGATATCATTGATGGTACACCAACTAATGGTGGAGGTTCACTCGAATACAAACAGCTCGGCGACGGTCGCTTGTCACACATCAAGTTTGTAGACACGGCAGGCCCTCCACCATCTCTTGGTGAGATTGGTAGTCCCATGCCCAACCACAGCCTCCCAGTTGCTGGCTTTGGTGGCAGGTTCCCAGGTCTTGGCCCTCAAGGCTTCTAAGCATTTGTGCTTAATCTCCACATCTCTTTTGGCAGCAGACTTATCAGTATTTGGTAGCTGCTTTGGGGTATTCCTCCGGCTCTTTAGGTAGTTCTTCTGCTTCCCATAAATGGGAGACAAGTTCACTTCTCGTGAAAAACTTGTCGTCGTGTATATCATGTTCCAGTGTGTTGGGTCACTGACCAAGTGGACAGCATCACGTTGTGTCAGAGGAGCGGTCAGACTCCGCACGACAAGTCTCACAACCCCGCCATTACGACATTGACCATCGAAGAGACTGAGCAAAGAGTTGGCCTGGAAGTATGGCTACTCGCCACTCAAATTCGAGAATCTGTAACAATTCATGTCCTTAGCATCAAGCACTACGAGTGGCAAAGGTGCAGATGATGAGGTTGAGCTATTTTGAGGCACGTTCAGGTACGAGAGGCACCAGTGTAACGTCATCGGAAAGCGGTAAGGATGCTCACCTCAGCCTTGCAGCTTCCCTGCTAGCGTGGGTGCTGCATGTTTAGCGTGGAGGGGTTCGGAGCTGCATATGCACCTCAACTCTGGCGCATCCAGAGCTGACTTTTGGCTTCCTCAGCTCTTGCCCTTCAACTTTTGACTTCATATCCATACTATTGCCATTGTGTCTTCTCGCTGCCTTTCGAACCCCCGAATTTTACACACACTTCTTCACTCTCACAATATGTCCGACCCAATTGTCGATGCAGCGCAGAAGCACCCTCCGCCTGAGGGACATGTCTATACTTATGGCACGGCTGGAGTAAGTGGCACGTCGAACGAGTACAGATAAGAGACTAATTAGGCTGCAACAGTTCCGCACCAAAGCGTATGGATACCTCCCTCTTGCATAGCTCGCATCACGTTGCCTATTTCTGCATCCTTCCACCTACAATACCTTGCAGACTTTCCATGATCGCGGAAGAATCGTTCTGACTGCAGCAGAGATGTTTTGGACTCTGTTCTGACCCGCGTGGGCCTCATTGCATCCCTGCGATCGAGGAAGCTGGACGGCAGATACATTGGTGTGATGATTACAGCGTCTCACAACCCTCCACAAGACAATGGCGTCAAGCTAGTTGAGCCAAGAGTATGTGCTCACGTTGACAGTGTATGATCAAGCTAATAAAAGAACAGGGAGACATGTTAGAGGTAGGCTCACGAGCACACCCAGCACATACAGGGAACGTTGAAGGTCTGACGTTCATTTATAGGAGTCGTGGGAGGTCATCAGCACAGAAATGGCCAACCAGAAGAGCCCGGAAGACGTCTCGAAATACTATCAACGCATCGCGAAGGAGCAAAATATCGACCTTAGCAAACCCGCCAACGTCGTCGTGGCCCGCGATACCCGTGCTTCCGGATCAAGACTACTCGGGTGCTTGATCGATGGACTGAAGGCTGCCGGCGCCGATTACAAGGACTATGGTTTCTTGACAACACCACAGCTGCACTACATGGTCAGGTGTCTGAACACTGAAGGCACATCAGAGGCGTACGGTACTCCAACCGAAGTCGGCTACTATGAGAAGTTCAGCACAGCATTCAAGCGTGCCATGGGCAGCAGGAAGCCAAATGGACACTTGACGGTTGACTGCGCCAACGGCGTTGGTGGACCGAAGCTCAACGAACTCGTCAAGTACCTACCAGTGAAGGAGACTGGGCTCGAGATTTTTGTGGTCAATGACAATGTCATCAAGCCAGAAAGCCTCAACGTGGATGTAAGTACTTACCAGTTATCCTCCTGCATTTTCTTCGCTGACCCATTTGTAGTGCGGAGCAGACTACGTCAAGACCAACCAGCGTGCCCCACCATCGTCAAAGACTGGACCTGGCGACCGATGCTGCTCGCTCGATGGGGACGCGGATCGCGTGGTATATTACTTCAAGGATACGCAAAATGTATTCCGTCTGCTCGATGGTGACCGCATCGCCACGCTTGTCGCGTCCTTCTTCGGTGACTTGGTTCGGACCTCTGGGCTGGCCGACCAGATCAAGATCGGGGTCGTTCAGACCGCATACGCGAACGGCGCTGCGACAGAATATGTCGAGAAAAGCTTGCGTCTTCCTGTCACCTGCACGCCGACCGGTGTCAAGTACCTGCATCACGCTGCCCAGAAGCTCGACATTGGTGTGTACTTCGAGGCTAACGGCCACGGAACCGCCATCTTCTCTCACAACACTCTCGACATCATCAAAAACCACGAGCCCAAGTCGCCATCGGAGAAGGAGAATCTCGAAATCCTTCGTGCATGCATCGACTTGATCAACCAAGCTGTTGGAGACGCGTTGTCGGATTTCTTGCTTGTGGAGGTTATTCTCGCGCACAAGAGGTGGGGCCCTCAGGAGTGGCTGTCGACCTACACCGACCTGCCGAACCGTCTGCTAAAGGTCATTGTCAAGGATCGCAACATCTTCAAGACCACAGATGCGGAGCGCAAACTCACCAGCCCTGAGGGTTTGCAGGCTCAGATAGACAAGGAAGTTCAAAAGTTCCGTCAAGGTCGTTCTTTTGCCCGTGCTAGTGGTACGGAGGATGCGGTCCGTGTGTATGCTGAGGCTGCGACCAAGGCCGAGGCGGAGGACCTCGCGAGGAAAGTTGCGGAGCTCGTCAAGACTGCTGGAGGCGCGTAGGATGGCCAACCAGTACGAGACACTCCACCACTGGTGTACCGAACAGAAGATCTATTGCACTTGACTGAACAAGACGTCCAACTGGAGGACTTGCAGAATCAGGTCGAGCCATATCGGTATGGTGAGAGCTTTGACCTGGAAGAGGTGCACAGACTAGCAACATCGACTGATGCCAAGGAACCCCAAAGGCATGATAGTCTGGGTGACGAATGATGAAATGACTCATGATAGATAAAAGCGTTGGTTTAGATAAAATATAACCAGGTTCATGGCGATTCCTTCAAGGCTTTGGGTACAAGCACGCTAGCAATTCGGTACCACTGTCCTGGATTGATTCGCGTTGAGATATCACGTATACCTTCAGCGCATTTTATGCTGTGCGGAAGGCGGGTCGATAATGCCTGGAGGTAGACGCAATCTGGCAAGCTATAAAAAACCTTGGTAGCGGTATTGAACGTGTTAGTCCTCGGCTTTGGGTACAAGCACGCCAGCATTCCGGTACCGCACATCCTGGATTATTCGGCGTTGAGGTATCGTTTATGGCTTCATCAAGCTTTGTATGCGCCAATAGATGAACCGATAATCCTGGTAGCGGTACTGAACGAGCCAGCGCTACATAGCCATACTCCAAATCCCTCAAAGCTCTGATCTCGGTACTGATGAAGCCAACAAATAAACCTTCACTATTGAAATTATGGTACGCAATAAGCCTTTGAGCAAGAGATTTCGCGTTGTAGGTATATAATCTCTTCCCCCTCCATACTTTTTCCTTCTTCACCAGTTCGACAATCTAGCTTCAAATACGCAAGACGAATCAAAACACAGTACAAAAACCACACCAAGCCACTTCACCACCAAAAATGAAGCTCACATTCATCCTTACAGGCCTTGTTGCCTTGGCTGCCGCTGGTCTGCCAGAATGCAACAAGCACAACAGCGGCGCGAAGCAGTGCAGTAAGTCCTCCCACCCCCGAATTCTCTTCATCTCTATCCTAGGTGTTCATATACCCCACGCACCGTATACACAAGCATGCTAATATACATCCCCAGAGAACGGCATCGCGACCTTTTGGAAGCACACGCCCGACAAGGTCATGAAGTGCGTCGGCGCAAAAGGGAAGTGGGAGCCGACGGGCGAGGAGTGCAAGATGTGTAAGTCGAATGCAAATTTGGCAAAGTTGAGGCTGACGGGATTCACAGGCATGCAGAAGAGTTACTGGAAAGCTTGGTGCGATGTGCCGTGGAAGACGGCGGTGGTCGCGGACGTGATCGTGAATGGCACCGAGGTCGAAGTGCAGGGTAAGGGGGAGGGCAACAAGACTGTTGCGGTGGAGTTTAGTGGGTAGGGCTGGGTGGTTGAGTGAGGGGTGAGGGTAGAGGGACTGCTGGGGGAGGGGGGGGGTTTTATGGTACGGGTGCTCGTGTATGGCTTCAGCCCATTGGAGGAGTGAGAATGGTAGCGCGACAATGCAGGGAGATATTCAGGGTTATCGAGTGGGTTTGTTTCTTGAATTGTGTGCTACGATGGTCCCTTCTGATCTTAATGAGCCGCATTTTGACCGAGTTCGTGTGTTCGTGTGGTGTTGCTTGGATGTGAAGGCGCGATGTCTGCCATCATGTTCCTGACGCAACTCAACAGCGTTTGCCATATCGCATCTATCCCCGTGGACTAACGTGATTGCCACCAAAAGTTGTGATGTGGTTTGCACGAACAAGGCTTGATTGCGGTATGTGTATGATAGAATGCCGAGTCCACTTCTTTGTTTCTTCCAGCGCATTCTCGTTTCCAGAACCTCCTTCTCAAATCTTGAATTTCAATCGACCAATTCTCGGCCACAATGACCAACAACACCAGATTATTTTCCGCTATTCTCGCGGCTGTAGTAATTCAACAGAACTTCCAAACATGTCCCAATCAAACACTTACCCTTTCAGTTGGCCCTCTTTCTTCTCGCCATATCCGTTTCTGCAAGCCCCGTTGGCGACCTGACTCGCGACGGCGACACGACCGCCTCCATCACCAACGTCGACTTCTCTAGTAACATCCCCATCGTCCATCTCGCCAACGACTCCGACTACATCGTCAACGGTGGCTGCAGCCGATGCAGGGTCAGTGGGTGATTATCCAGTGCATCAATGGGTGCTGGGACTTGCGTGAGCGGTGTAATTGGGGTGGATCTTGCATGCAACTCCAGACACACATGAAGTTCTGATGACTGATGAAGTGTACAGGTTATCCGGAGGGATATGCTTATTGCACATAGTAGAGGTATGGGCATTGGGTGTGGTGGGTGTGTGCATGTTGAGGACGAACGATGATAACGACTCTGGTGTTTGGGTCGGTGTGCACATTGGGGTTGAGTGTAGCGGTCAAGCGTTCTTGTGCGAACTAGATCGCTTTCGAGTTTGGGCATAGAAGTCTAAGATCTTACCTCGATCCCTTTCCTCTGCTCATCATCAACATCTTCCTCGTCTACCATTCGAGACACCATCCGCACTGCAATGCACGGCTCTCGTCAAAGCTTTCCCAGAGGCGTCCTTGAACTAACTCTCAGTTTCGACCTCATCACCATGAAGCTTTTCTCCAGCGTCATCCTCGCGGTACATCGTCCCTTGAACCACACTCCAATCCAGCATCGCGCAACTAACACACTTTTCTCGCTACTTGGGCCATGCTCGCACCTACCCCCCCCCCC
>ML978253.1:43519-56392 GCA_010015745.1 Setomelanomma holmii
CCCCCCTCGCCCCTCACCAACGACGACAACGACATCACAATCATCACCACCATCATCAGCGACAAGACGGCGCCCTGCGCCCGTGCATCCTCGATATCGGCAGGAAACGGTGTGGTTATGCGCCGTTGAAGAGTAGGGATGTAGTTATGCTGTGTGCTAATCCGTGCTGCACTGTTACTAAATGGTGTGGACAGGGCACGGGATGTGGGTATTCGATGGGAGGATGGGGAGGGTTGGATGGGTGATGCTGACAAGGGTGATAGGTCATGAGCAGGGGTGGAATGCGTGGTGTCATAAGTGAGTGGTGGGTGGAAGTGGGCTTGGGGATGTACTTGAGTTGGTAGGAGTGAGACATGAGGATGGACATGGACATGGTCGTGACAGATGAAGAAGTGTAGTGAGCTTGGTATCTGGCTCAAGACTGAGGAATGGTAGGAAGATCCATGAGAACCCGAGACTTCAATACAAAAATTGCTGTCTTCGATGGCACACCAACCGATCTCTCCAGACGGTGCAACTGCTTCGCCATCGTCGAACCAGAGCGACGTTCAATGTCGGAAGTTTCGTGAACTTTTCACCGAGCGCTTCGTCACCCAGTGGCAGCTGAAACATGGCACCAACGGCTGCTACGGCAGTCTCTGACCCAATCAGATCCCGCACCATACTACATTCCTGAGGCATGAAGGTTTTGATTACACGCGTTCTGGAACCACAAATGCGAAACGAAAGCTGCCGAGCATCCTTGCCAGACTCTTTCCAAAATCAGATAGGGTGAATGCATGACCTTGTCGCGTGCCTCGTATGGTGCTGAAGATCAATACTGCTCCCAAGCCTCAACACGAGGTGCAGGACGTGGCGGGGTCCGTTAGCGTGTGCGATTCTAGCTGCCCTCCGCAAAAAGACCACGAACAGGTGTTGGAGATCTTCTGCAAAAGGGGTGACAGTGCACGCGAGTCCCCGTGGTCTCGATCAAAAATAAAGCTCGCGGAGCCGCGACGACAGGGCCGGCGTTTGCGCGGCGCGAGAGCGAGCCAGTAGGTGGGCGAGGACAGGGTCGTGGCAGCTAGGAACAACCGTGCGTCATTTGTCGGCGTGGCTTGCCCTTTTTTGTTCCCAACGGCCGCCCTGCGATGCTGGGAGCGCTGGTCTTGCGTACCTTTCTTTATCACGAGCGTCTTTGTGGGGATCTTGTCGTTTGGATTTCTTGTTCATTGTTCATCGTTTTATTGTACCATCGCTACCTGTCCGTCCTTTGAAACCACTTGCGTATCTCCAGCAGAATCATAGGAGACATGCGCTGAGCTATCCATCCCTGGAAAGACGCTCGTTACACACGTACACGTTAATCCGGCCGTTTATACTCCCTCGAGACGGCCCTGCCGCACCCACGATCGCTCCTTCTCTGTACATACAACACCATGTTGCGAACTATATCGAAGATGCTCCCGCGGGACGAGAGTATCGAAGACAAGTTCAAGGAGCTTCTTGGGAACAATCCACTGGGTGCAGAGGTGTGTATCCTTGCACATGTTCACGGGTAACGACTGACTGTGACAGGTCTCGCAAGACTCGGTTCTTATCGCTATAGGCACCGCCATCGGTATCACCACCGCCATATTCCTTGTGTTCCTCCTGTTGCGGCCCTTCAACACCATCGTCTACGCACCCCGTCTTCGTCATGCCGATGAGAAGCACCGACCACCGCCCATGGGCAAGAGCCTTTTCGCATGGTATAAGCCCGTGTTTAAGACGAACGAGGACGCATACGTACAAATGATTGGAATGGATGCCGCCATATTTCTGCGCTTTGCTCGCATGTGCAGGAACATGTTTTTGGTCCTGGCCGTGGTCGGCTGTGGCATTCTCATTCCCGTGAACGTCACGAAGCAGATCGAATTTGAGAAAACGGCCAAGTTCGGAAACCTCAATGCCATCGTCGCAATGACGCCCAAGAACCTCTTCGGTGAGATCTTCTGGGCGTTTGTTGCAGTGGCATACTGCTTCAACATCATCGTTTGCGGCTTTTTGTGGTGGAATTATCGCGCTGTATTTCGACTGCGGAGGAATTACCTTGAGAGCCTAGAATATCAGAACAGTTTGCATGCGCGGACGCTGATGATCACCGATATCAGTAGGAACTTTCGCACCGACCAGGGCTTGACCGAGATTACCGATAGTTTGCGCACCACACCGGAAATTCCCCGCGCATCAGTTGGCAGAAACGTCAAGGACATCCCAGATCTCATCGAAGAGCACGAGGAAGCAGTCGTCAAGCTAGAGTCGGTTCTCGCAAAGTATCTCAAGAACCCCAACTCGCTGCCTGTGACTCGTCCGATGTGCACGCCCAACAAGCGGGATCCTGAGTTTACAGACAAGAAGCAGAAGGTTGATGCGATCGATTATCTTACGGCCCGCATTCAACGTCTGGAGGCGCAGATCAAGGAAGTGCGTGAGACAGTGGATAAGAGAGATGCCATGCCGTACGGATTTGCGAGTTACGAGACGATCGATTCTGCTCACAGTGTTGCATATGCAGCACGCAACAAGCATCCAAAGGGAACGACGGTGCGTCTAGCTCCGAAACCCAAGGACATTATCTGGAAGAACTTGTTGCTCGATTCGAAGACTCGACGCTGGAGACGATTCATCAACCGCCTCTGGATCACACTGCTCACTCTGCTTTACTTCATTCCCAACGCTCTCATCGCGATCTTCTTGTCCAAACTTACGAATCTGGGTTTGGTCTGGCCGATGTTCCAGACCGAGTTGAACAAGAACCCCAAGTTCTGGGCGATTGTGCAAGGTATTGCTGCACCCGCCCTGACATCTCTCTTTTACTATTTCCTGCCCATCATTTTCAGACGTCTATCTATCAAGGCAGGCGACGTCACGAAAACCTCTCGCGAACGACACGTCACATCCCAGTTGTACAACTTCTTCGTCTTCAACAATCTATTCGTCTTCTCGCTCTTCAGCGCGCTGTTTGGCATGATCTCCCTAGTCGTCAAGCTCGCTAGGGACGACCACCTACCTGTTATGGAAATCATCAAGGACATCGACATCTTCACCAAGACCATGCAGACATTGTGCGATGTTTCGCCTTTCTGGGTGACATGGCTTGTGCAGCGTAATCTTGGTGCGGCCATTGATTTGTCGCAAGTCGCCAACCTCGCGTGGGGCTCATTCTCACGCAAGTTTCTCAACCCAACTCCAAGGGAGTTGATCAACAGGACCGCGCCTCCACCATTCGATTACGCGAGTTACTACAACTACTTTTTGTTTTACTCGACGGTGGCGCTCTGCTTTGCTCCTTTGCAGCCGATCACGCTGATCGTCGTGGCTTTCTACTTCTGCGTCGACTCCTGGATGAAGAAGTACTTGCTCATGTACGTGTTCTGCACCAAGAACGAGTCAGGCGGAGTCTTCTGGCGCGTACTGTTCAACCGTATGTTGGTCGGCGTCATGCTGTCGAACTGCATCATCGCTCTCTTGTGCGCCGCTCGTGGCTTCGCGTCGAGATGGACAATGTGCGGCGCTATGATTCCGCTTCCGCTTGGGCTCATTGCATTCAAGTTCTACTGCAAGAAAGCTTTCGACGACAAGATCAAGTACTACACGACCGGAGAGGTGGTCAAGGGCGGCGAGGCACCGGCTCCAATTGATAAGGAAGCAAGGAGGCGGGATCGTGTGGCTGTTCGCTTTGGGTAAGTCGAAGACTGTACGTTCTGAGAGACGTTGACTAACATCGACACAGCCATCCTGCTCTTTACCAAAAGCTCACTGTGCCCATGGTACACGAGAAGAGCAAGCACCTGCTCGCCGAAGTATACCGTGGCCGTCTTGACGGCGACATCGGCGACAACGCTGCCTTCAGCGACGTCTATAGCATGAAGCGCATGAGCAAAGAACATCCCGGCAAACCAGCCACAGCAACCGGTCCTTTCGAATTCGTATCAGAAAACAATATGGACTTTGAGAACTTTAAGGACCGCCCTGAATTCCGAGACGAGCACGGCGGCGATGGCTCCGTTTATGGCGAAAGCATCGGCCGTCCTGACACTCCGGCTTCCGCATTTGGCGACAGCCGCAGAGGACGAAGCACATCGCATGACTCGGCGCGAACACTGAATGACGATGGCGGAATGACGTATCCGACGGGATACCACCAGACACCGAGTAATCTGCGCGAATACAGCCCTAGCCCTGGGCCTATGCAGCGCATTGAGAGCCACTTCAGTCCATATGAAATTCCGGCACAGACAAATTTGTTGGCGGGAGCGGCGCCGATGGGTAGACAACCGCCGGGGCAGTATACACCTTATAGCCCGAATAGGGATGGACAGCAAGATTACTTTAGATGATAGATGGAGATGGAGTAAGAGGATAGAAGGTGTTTGAGACGAGTTTCTTATGTTTATCTACCGGCATATAGCGTGCGTACGCGCATCGCAATGGAGTTTGAGCATTTGGCATTTTGCGTGGGGAGCACAAAGCGATCGAGAAAGAGAAGAAAGATACCATGTTCGCAATATAGCATTGTTGCGTAGCAAGAGCGCGACTCGAAAGTCATCATCATTCCTACACATGTTTCGTATTTCTCAATTTCGAATCGAGTGAAGCTATTGTTACATTGAGTAGTCACGTGCCAGCATGGTGACGATGGCTCCAGAGCGAGTATAAATTTCTCCCTTGCATCAATTTTCTCTTCCTCTACTTTTGCGATCTCACAAGATCATCCAAAGACCTTTCACCCCGTGGTCATGATCTTCGTGGCGCGAGCCTGCCCCCGTTCGAAAATTGGAAGCATTGTTGGCTATGTCCTTTCGTCGGTCGCTCTGAGATATACGATTTGGAAGAAGACATCCATCAACCTGTTAGACCGAGGCTCGCGTATCTTCGCAAAGGCGGGGTTTTCGAAGGGTTCAATCAGTAATGAAATGTGGTTGTGTCTCTATACTTGGCAGACGTTATCAAAGTCGACATTAGCGCAATTTCCGTTTCGAAAAGGTGGACCTTATCTCAAACATGGTCTCCAAAACTCCAGTTGTGTTGGAACGCCTCCGAGAAGTTGCATATTATCACAATATCTCGAAGCAGCACTTGGGTACGCAGATGATACACCCTTTTAGGGCCAATCGGTTACTCGAGCGAGTATAAATATACCCTTCTCAAGTCTTGTCTTTCTTCATCACATTGATGCAGGCCTGATCTCTGCAAAAGCATATCATAACAGCATACGTCTGTTCCTGAGCCGAGATGATGGCGTGCAATACCAGCTGCCACCTCGTCTATGATCTTAGCGCTTGATCGACTCATTCATCGTCGAGAGAACGGGGGAGTATGATGGTAGAAGGCTCATCCTTCTATATCAATGTGATGCGAGGGTCCGAGAACTCAAGAAAGTGGCAACGAGGCCTGCATGTGCTGCCTCGCTGAACACAGCGAACACAATCAGGAAGTGCCGAATGCGAATGATCGAAAGGACCTGAGAGCAAAACACATGTCTCCTTTCGTGTTTTGTTCGACTCTAAATCTATCGCAAGTGATTCATTGCTAAGAACAGGCGTAAGCGCACTTCGATTTCTTGGCGCTGAGGTACATATTCTGTAACCACGTGGCTGAAGTCACATGTTATCCTATTGTAGTAGGCACTGCCCTGTGGGCAAGTGCACTTACCTCTGAGCCGAGAGCTTCTAGAACATCACAATCACAACACGACAACAGATAGCAATACAATCATTGATCACAGCCTCCGACCCACACTGCTCACGCAGTTACATATTCTCCTCAGCTTACTCTTCTTCCTGAGGTCCACCTGCTTCTCCAGCCTTGACCTTCTCTAAAGTTTCGGCCCTACAAGTACATGACTTCTTTCGCGCTGAGATCGTCGCACCTAAAACCAGATAACTCCATACTTCATGGAGTCCACCGTTGTCATTCTCCGGATAGACTTCTTCAAAATGGACTGATGAAGAAGCCAGGAGATCACGAACACTTGCTGGCGATAGTAGAGAAATATTGAACAAATTGCAGCGAGGACGCTACTATGTTCTTGCGACGCTGTTCAAAATAAACATATGTTATCTTGATCTACCTCAACATCCTTCAAACTTCGAAAACTGGGAGCCGCACCTGTACGGTCTCTTGCAATTTCGACTTGATATAAAGATCGAAGGGATTCGGCCCATGTCTTTGAAGCCTACGACAAGTTTCCGAGCGTGGATTATATGTCTAGCTGCTGTCAAAAGGACCAAGAAGCTAGCATATGAGAAGGCGTCTGGTGCTGCTCGCAATAAAGTTCTTTCGCTGAATGGTCTTCGCATTGGCTTTGTACTCCCCGCTGATCCAAGGGTATGATCTTCTGCAATATGTTTGGCGTCTGGCAGTGATGGGTATATAACCTCATCAGTCCTCCATCAGAAATTCTGCATACCACAGCACCTCTACTTACACTGTCAATCGAAATTTGGGGCACTAAGAACGTATGTGTATTCGCCTGCTTGTCCTATTGATATAACAGGAGCGTTTGTCCTACAAGCGCATGGCTTACCTTGCCACTATATATTTCCCCATGTCGGGATCGTCGTATGTGAACATGTGGGCGAGGTCCCAGATGACCTGAAGAAGGTTCAACTAGAGTCTATAATCCCTCCTTGTGTGTCCCACTTTAAGTCTTCATACCACGATCACATCAATGTTATCGAAAAGGTGACCCGGGTGAGCCATGTTCTTTGGCGGGGACTTCGGGTATCCTAACTGCGCGACGAACTTATTGATGCTGCCTTCTGCGTTGAAAATTTTCCTATCGGCCTTGGGCTTCAAGAAATGAAAGAGGTAATCCCTGTCACCATGTGCGTCTTTTACTCGTTACATCCAGGAATGAAGTTCGCGAATAGAGTTTGATCGGCTCATGGACTGGCGTGCGCCTGAGCCAGCGATGTCAGTCTCTGTGCTTCCTTCGTCTACTTGCATTTCCACTCTCTTTTGTGCCAAAAGTAATTCCAAATGAGTTTTCGACCGCCAGAATGCGTCTTTTCCCGGCGTTTATGCGCGCACAAACACCAAAGAATTGGACATGCGTCCTAGCAGCATTTGGCAGGGTATAAGACGCTTCATCGTCAACCATAATACGATACTTTTACTAAATGCGTCAAATACTGCAAGAACAGCGTCGATGTCTCCCTTTCGCTTGAGTTTCCTTGGAAAAGGCCCGTCCCTAGAACCATGTGCCTCCCTTGCGTCAAAGCGGTTCTTGGTCGTCGAGATTCTCACAGAATTGATCTTCCGATGGCGTATTGTTGCGTATTCCTGGGCACAAGAAGCAGCAAGACCGACACTGATGGATTGACATTGTTGAAGTCTCTCAGTACTCGCTCTCCCAAAACCTCTCCACAACCTCCGTCCCAGTCCGACTTCCAACACTCTTCAAACCCTCCCTCACCTCCAAAACCGGCCTCCAATCTCTGACCTCATAATACACTCTCCTCTTGCCAACGTCCTCATCCGCATCATACTCCGCCTCCGTGTCAGGCGCAAGATAGTTAATTTGAAAGTTCTCTTTGCCTTGCCCTAGCTCACACATCAATATAAAGTATTCCATCATAGGCATTTGTTGCACTGCTTTCGCGAATGAAGTGATGAATAGGTCGAACGTGGCTGGGTTTGGACGGTCGCGATAGTTACTGTAGTTCGAAGCGGCGGATCTATCGCCGATGACCCTTTCTTCAGGATCATCGTCTGGGTGTTGTGTTGGTTGCGCGCCTGTAAAGTACCAGGTACCAAAAGGCGTGACCATGTCGAAGGTCACATCCAGAGTCTTGAGGAAAGGCCATGTTGGCGTCGCGGCATCTGGCTCGTCTGCCGAGGGCCAGAAGATGCTCGAGTCGAGGTGCGCGCTCAAAGTGAGAGCTGTAAGGTTTTGCGAAAATATGCGGAGAGCAGTGCTAAATGGGTCGTATGAGAGTTCTGAAGGCACGAGATTTAAACCCTTGAATCTTTGATCGTAAGGGCATTCATGTTCGAAGTTTATACTGACGGTGGAGCGGGATTGGAGGCGTCTGTGCTTGAGTGCTTCGGCGAAGGCCATCCGGTGCTCTATCCTGATATCGTCGAGCATCTTGCCATTGTCAGGGAATTGGCACGTGAGGGTCTCTAAGTTGGGCAGCACGGTGACTAGATCTGTTGCGATGCTGGACGCTGTTTTTCTTGGGAAGTCATAACCCTCACTGACGGCGGCATTCCAGATCTCGAGATTCCTTATGTTCGACAAGGTCGGCAAATCGTGTGGTCGTACGAAATGAATAAACGAATCTTGATATCTTTTAGCAAAGATGTCATATCGCGTGCCGTCCATAACTTGATGTTGCAAACGTATCCTGTCGTTCCAATTCATGAAGCGAAAGTCCGTAGGGGAGTAATGATCGCATGGCAATTCCAGGCATACTGCATTCTGTATACCGTCATCTTCCCACGATTTGAGGATCTTGAAAAGTTTGCGGATCGTGCTCGTGAATGCCTCATCATTGCTGCGTCTATCCTTATCTGACTCCACACGCGCGCATGCTTCTTCCGAGTACTCTGCGAGCACAACCTTGAAGCACAACCTTACAAGATGCTTGCGGCGATTGCCAGTGACGAGGGCCCAAAGACATTCGAGCTCGGTGCTCTCAAGCTTAAGATCCGTAAATGTAAGTAGCTCGACTGCCTCTTTCCAAGATCTCGAAATTGTGGAATACACGGCGAGCGTTCGGCGCGGTTCCGTTGACCAGGAATGAGGGTCGAGGTAGCGGACATAACCAACTATCCTGTCAATCAGCTCCTGAGGTAGATTGTTCATGGCGTATCTTGTCCTGGATCCTGTTATGGAGAGTTCGGAGACGAGGTGCTGAGACAAGGCAGCCCACACTAATGGAGGGGTTTGTGTCTGACCAATCATAGCGAGGGATGATCTTGACCTACAGCCACTTCTTAGCACATGCTTGAAATTGCGAGTCTAGAGACTATCATGGTCTTTTGATTTCAAGGTGAACTTGGCAGCTTGGTTTCAATCAACGGCGCTCGCTATCTAGTCCACTTGCGTACGGGACGGAGATTCGCCGAGAGCGGACCAGAAACAGAAGCCTGAGAACGTGTGGAGTAATGCGTGCGAACTGATTCCCTGGGTCTTGGGGGATGCTTCGTTTGTGTTTGTTGGTTCCTAACGTCGGTCACTGCATAGCGAGACACACTGCGTGACGAGACACCACAGACACTCCCCAACATAACAACCCAACAACAGGTTATAAGAATAGATATTCTCGGATTAATAGCCTTAAGCTATAAAGTCTATTCTATCCTGATGGCTTTTAGAGGCAGGTTCGGCTTACCGTGCAATACGACAATTTGTTATGAGCGTCACGCGACCGCCTCGCTTTGGCTGGCGGTGGGTGCGTCGAAAGCTTATGCATCTTGTCGAAAGTCTGTCACCTTACAGCTTGTTATATCATCATTATATCCCGAGCACTGTGCTTAAGCACAAGAGGTTGTCGTGCTTCTGTGCTAATTCTAAGTCCGCTTGCTAGAAGTGCTAGATAAGGAGGATCCGCACACCTAGCTTAAAGTAGCTCAGCAATAACCCATCGTTGCTGACACTAGATCTGTGGCTGTGTGGCGGCGTAGCGCTCTAGGACACCTGACAACCGGCTCGGATTAGGAGCAGGGCTGGGCCCTGGCGTATAGCTCGTGTCAACGAACACACCTAGCATCGAAACCGCAATTAGCTTCTGATACAGCCATCGTGCAACTCCAAGATGCAGTGCAATGCACGACCATAACTGACGCAAAAGCTTGCATGCTATAGAGATAAACCGTCGCGCCGCTCTCTGGCTCCGCAGACCCGCTGTTAATCCCTCGTCCGACCCACCACGTCCTCCTTCTTCTCGACCACATCGCAACCAATACATTTACGCATAATACAGAATACCAAGGTCCGAGTCTAGGCTTCAGTAAGTGGAGTGAGTGTTACTAAGGAACGCCGTCGTTGCAAGCGCGTACAAAGGTGGAAAGAGTCTGCATGTCTTGGGGATACAGCTGTCGTACAGTTATACAACGAATAGATCCTCGCATGAGCATTGTAATCACTGAGGCGGTAGAAAGATGCTTTAGTTTGGTCTCTGATGGCGATAAGGAGTTCAGATTGTTGATGCATATGAGCGCTAAGTCAGGTAGAGCAGAGATCTGATAGTAGCTATACTTGGTAAGGTATTACACTATCTAAGACTGCATGCCATCCTATTATCGATAATGACCCTTGTATCTCTTCGCAATGCTATCCGTGCCGACGTTCATGGCAACTTGGTGGGCGGTGCGGGTCGGCCATCGTCCTTGCTTGTGGTGGCGGAACTGCGTCACGCATCGCCCGTAAGCAAGCTGATATTTGTTGTGCTTGATTGGTCTACTACTGAACGAAACTGAGCACAGATGAGCAGGTCGCTTGATTTGAAATAATGCATTGGCTAGACCGTAGAATGGTACAGCATATTGTGTCCTCGAGAAACTTTCCTCGCTCTGTTCTTACATGACGGCACCTTTGTCGCGCAGCAGCCTCGCCACCGCCTCGTAGCCTCCAGCTGAAGCCGCCTGGAGTGCGTTGCCGAAGTGTCCACCAGCAGCCTCGCCACCGCCTCGTGGCCTCTCACTGAAGCTGCTTGGAGTGCGTTGCCGTAGTGTCCACCCTGCGCGTTAACGTCGGCACCCTCCTCCACCAGCAGGTGGACCACAAGGTCTTTGTCCTCTTCTGCTGCTACGTACATCGGCCTCTTGGAATCTTGATCCTTGTTGTCGACAACGACCTTCTTTGTGGTCAGTAGCAACTCCACTACAGCCTCGCATCCTTTCTTAGAAGCCCACGACAACGACGTCTGTCCATGCTGATCTTTTGAGTCCAGTTCGTAGTTCCCCAGATCTACCAGAGAAGCAACCATGGTTGCATTACCAAGCTCCGCTGCATATGAAAGTATGTCTCTTTTCTTAGAGTATTTGAATTGCGTCCGAGGCTGTTAAGCGCTTCTTCTTCAGCATGACGCTGTTCTTGTCGTATCCGGCCATCACTGCACGTAGACTGGTTCGCTTCAAGACCCTCAATGCATGTCCGTACAGCTTCCCTACTCCCCATAGCAGCGACAGCGAAAAGAGCACAGCCATAACGCTCATCTTCTACTTCGAGACACAGAGGGCCTGGTGAATGTGCTCGGAGAAGGCTTGCCATGTTAAGCTCAGCCAGCACATACTGAAAACTGACGTGTTCTGTATGCCTGCGTACTTCGTGTTTCTCGAACAGATTGTCCAGCTTGACCCATTGAGTAAGCGGGAAGCTGTCGAGGAATTCGACTTGGACGATGCCGTTTCTTTTTGCTGCGTTTGCATGATACAACACGTTCTGCACAGCATACTCCAGGAAAGGGAAAGTTTCTGTAAGCCTAGCACCTCAGTTCACAAGGTACACTGTGAACTGCATCTCACGTGACTCTGTTAGTCACCTGCTTACTCATCTGGTTATGTATATAATCGCTCACAGTAGCTCTCTCAATACAACAACCGTCTGCCTCATTCATACCTGCCCTGTGCTCCCACATCCAACAGTTATGAGCCCGGTATCCCCACACCACGCTGCGATACTCAAATAAGATTGTTCACTCTTTTGATTGCTATACACGTTGTGAACGTTGTCCCTGCAATCCTCCTGTTGCTGCACGCCTGCTGTTGTCGCAACCTTTTGAGATTATATCTCTTCTACTAAGGCTATTTTCACGCCTCTAGTACTTTTGATTATTATACACGTTGTGAACATCGTCCCTGCAATCCTCTTGTTGCTGCACGCTTACTGTCGTCGCATCACACAACGCTTTGAGAACCAGTTCTCACACTCCGAGGTTTTACCTCATTTTCTCTGCTGACTAGCAAGGCAGCTCTTTTTGTCGTAATGGCTACCACCAGCACAGATATTCGTGCTACTACAATCCTCTAAGGTTCCGCGGACTGGATACCTTGTTATGCTGCCAAACAACAATACGCTTCCATCAAGGGTGTATGGCAGTACTGCGACCCTGATTTAGCTACACCATCTCCACCACCTGTTGCAGAGCCAGCTGATAACGCTACATCAGAGCACTGGAAAATATGGGAAATCAAGTCCAGACACCAGGAGTCAATCTAAAAAGCGATTGGTGAGGTCAATCTCGAGATCTTACGCACTGTCGCGACGTCACACGCCCACCTCATCAATAGGGTGGAGCACGACAATCCTAGGAGTCAGCTTACGACGCTCTGAAAGCACTTCAAGGTCACAGACTAACAGCGCAGGCTAGAGCTTGCCGCCAGATACAGCAATATTCAGAAGAAGCCAAAGAACTAGAACGCCTAAGCCTGGCTGGACAAATACTTGCAAATTACATCTTAATGTGCTCAAGAGAGCATGCCAGAGATGACAGAAACCCGAGCAAAGTGGCGATTCATCTATGCTGTACGGGACTCAGGAGACAAGGCATGGGCGCAAGCACAGTTCCTTGCTATGGAGCAAGGCGAAGCAAACAAACTTTGGCCAACGCCTACTCTACAGGAACTGATCAGCCGTTATCGGAGAACGGCACCTACTAGTACAGCCCAAAACACGACTAAGACGCTAGGGAGTTTCACCTCTCTGTCGATCACAGAGCCCAAGCTGAGAGATCACCCAAAGAAGGACCGATCAACGTGCGTCTGTGGGCTCCATCATTCAGTCCTTCAGTGTTTCACTCTTAACCCTGAGGCTGAAGGCAGGTTCAAAGACTTCAAGCCTAGCACAAAGGCCTTATCTCAGCTTGTTGAAACCTTTCAGAACAAGGATACGCTTAAGAA
>ML978253.1:56427-112778 GCA_010015745.1 Setomelanomma holmii
AGGCTATAGAGCCACACACAATAGCCAATATCACGAGATAACTTAGTAAGGTGATTTATAGACCTATGTAACTAACTTTCTCACCAATACTTTCTTGGCCGAAGGATTCTGCGATGGATAATGCGTAAGCTCGTGGAATGCTAGCAAGGCGAATAGATCTTCCGCACCATGATAGGCGCGATGATTGCAGTGGTGCCTCTGAACGCGCAATTGAGAACCTTCGAAACGGCACTTCAGCTCGACACAAGTGACTTAGTGACGAAAGAAGGACCAACGTTGAAGTATATTATTGTAGTATGCCGCATCTGCATGGCCGGACAAGATGGTCGAAGTAACGCGCACTAAAGATTCACGTTGACCTCGTCGTAGCACCCTGACATCTAATCGAAACACAAATCGTTCCCAGTTCAGGTAGATGCTGCGGTAGCGTGTTATCGAACTTAACATTATTTCGCAAACAAGCAACACTGGATTGGCGAAACGAGGTCCGGCGCATGGGCGTCGTATCATCCGTGAAGCCTCTCACGAATCGCTATCATCGGGGAAGTGATGGTTCAATCTTACAGCTGTACGTGCTATGATGGCTTGACTAGCTCAGAACGTCTCACCCTTTCGATCTGACAGCGGGAGAAAACCCAGTGCAAAAGACTTGCGCTTCCTACAGTACAATTGCGAACCTTGCACGACACTGTGGACAAAGCATAGCGTTCAGCTAAGTAGCGCCAAGATAAAGGTGCACGCTTGAGGGAGGCTAGCCACGTTAGACATATTTGCAACTTGCACGATTCGTGGTGTCCACTTCTAAGGGTAGACATAATGACCTTTTATTCCAATCACAACCTATATACTGTACTGTTGTAAGCCCAAGGCACCTTGCATGGTCACGTGGATCATCCACCAGCCAATCAGCCCACCACTTCATGTATATAAGCTTAGGCTACGGAAATCTCAGTCCACAACACTTAACACAACACTTAACACAACACTTAACACAACACTTAACAACTACACCACACAATACACCCTTACATCCACTATGTCTCCTACTCCCAACTGCTTACAACTGTACTAACACCCTGCATAGAAGTTCATTGTACTGATGCTTCCAGGCGCCGTTGATATGTCCCCCTGTCTCTTTGGGCTAAAGACTACGCTTCCGCATAGCTCTTCCCGTCTCAGCTTCAGCACTGTTTTCGACCATGCCCGTCTACCTCTTTTGGCTGCGTCATTGGTGCCAGCGCTGTACCTATCGTTTACTACCAATTTGCACTCTTTCTGATAGGGAGAGCCGGCACACTCTGCATACCGCTCTTCTTGCTCGCCATAGCTGTCCTTTTTGGGCTGTGGCTGCTGCATGGGGGAAAACAGATCTGGAGAGCCTTGCGTCTAGTGGCTAGCTGTTCGCCGCCGGCAGAACATATCAGCACCCGTCCAGAGCAGAATGGAACTACTGGACACTGCTTGATTTCACTAAAGTTGACAGGCGCGCCATGCATGCTGGGAGTCGCGACACGATCCTCCTTGCATCATTATGAACCTCAGAGCCGTCACATCTATTGAGGCATGCGTAGCGCGTCACCTGGCGAAGCAAACTTCCCTGCTCGCTCGCCAATCCCCACCTGGTCAATTAACCAAAGTAGTCTCTGGTGACTCGAGTGTGGTCCGCAGCCTACAACGGTAGGTGCAGATATTCGATGGCACCGTGACATTGATGCAGCATATGTAGTCGAAACAGCTGAGGCTACCTCACCCCATATGATGGCTTTTTAACATTTAGGTCATGCCATATGGGTCTGCAAAGGTGCCGCTTCTAATCACATCGCTACTCAATTAGGATTCGAAGACAATTCCATTATCAAAACAATACTAATGTATCTTCTAGGCCCATATCTCTCCGCGGAGGAGCATTTGGGTGAGGTAGGTCTTGCTCTTTGCAGAGTACAACCTGACCAACCAATTGCGTGTCTTAGGTACACTTTCAAGCCCACCTTCATTGTCCTCAGAGGTCAGGGTTGTGCTGAGGTGACTGCAAGTCACAGAATCTAGCCGCACAACGCATCTGCTTCTGCGTCCAGCTGCTCACAGACTCGAGCCGATACGTCTCCTCCTGCGGCCATGCCACAGGTGAAGAGTATAAATCCAGAAAACAGAGCGGGCCGAGATGCCATTGCGTGGCTGAACGATCAACGACTATACCCTCAACTGCTAGTAGGGAAAGAACTACAGTCAAGCATATTCAAGTTGTCTATTGAATGAAAAATAACTTGTTGGAAAATCTCGTACCAGAAATTGCTGGTAGAATACTCTTGCAATGTTAATAAAACCTACTGGATAGATCCTCTAGGTCTGTGACGGTTTGTGAGGCTGTCACGTGTGCTTTACGGTGGTCTGGTGCTCCTTACTTACCTTGACCTCTCTGCCGCCTCCTCCACTACCCCAGTCCTTGCCCTCGTGCCTTCACATCGCTGACACCACTTCTCATCCTCCTCACACTCCCTTTCCTGCTCTGCCCCATCCATCGCCTCGTCCATGACCTTGCGCATGCACCCCGATCCGCCTATCAACGTCTGCACCTCTTCCTCCACGTCTTTGCCAAACGCTCCAAACACCTGCCTGACCCTCGTCTCCCGGCACTCCCGCATGACGATCGCTTCGCTTGCTACACCATCACGACCTGCCCGCCCGCTTTCTTGTCCGTACTGCCGCATCTTCCTCACCGTTGCTACATGCACCACCACCCGTATCGTCGGTGCATCTATCCGATGTCGCGCTCCGTAGTCAGTGATTCAGAGGCTGTACAGTTTTGGAGCGGGATCTTATGGATGGAGGTGTTTGTTCGAAGACGTGGCGGTGCGCGCTGGAGGCGCCGATTCGGTGACGGTGATATCAGCTTAGCGCCCAATGTCATCTGTCAGCCTGGCACTCTAGTTCACAAGGTACATCTGAACTACATCTCTCATGTGACTTCACGTTACTTGCTTACTCATCTTGGTTGTGTATATAAACGCTCTCTATTGCTCGCTCAATACAACAACCTTCTGCTTCCTTCATGTCTGCTCTGTTCTCTCACATCTGACACCTTTATGCCACGACGCTAGACGATAACATATTGTTGGATGTGGGAGCACAGGGCAGGTATGAATGAGGCAGAAGGTTGTTGTATTGAGAGAGCTACTGCGAGCGATTATATACACAACCAGATGAGTAAGCAGGTGACTAACAGAGTCAAGTGAGATGCAGTTCACAGTGTACTGTGTGAACTGAGGTGCCAGGCTGACACATATCACCCGATGGGAGCATACCACACATCGATCCTCTCCTCTGGTGACCCCTGTTCGGTCTTGTACTCGGCATCAGTAAGCTCGATACGCGGTCCTGAATCCTAGAAGAATATGAGAAGGCTCACACGTCCCGAACATTACCACCAAATGACTCGCCACTTTCTCAACTTTCGCGTAACGCGTAAGCTGCAACAGACGTGGCAACGTAGCTAGCTGAAGTTTCCCGCATATATATATGGTGTCAGCCTGGCACGTCAGTTCACAAGGTACATGTGAACTGCATCTCTCACGTGACTCTTTGTCACTTGGTCACTCATCTTGGTTGTGTATATAAATCGCTCTCTACAGCTCGCTCAATACAACAACCTTCTGCTTCCTTCATGTCTGCTCTGTCCTCTCACATCTGACATATGGAAGAGCTTGAATCCCAGCCCTGTATGCCGAGACGCGAGCATGACTGCTGAATGTCCCCAATCTGCCCATATGGGCACAAAGACAAATGTAGAAGATCCTTGCCGAGAGCAAAAAATCAGATGGTATTGACAGTCAAAGTCAGAGGGCTACGTGAGGCTTCTGATGCTTGCAATGTACCTGCTCAACTCGCTCAGTTTGCCGCTGCAGTTGCGGAAGAGGCAAAATCCCTTTCGTGGAAACGTGACGAGACAACTAAGCAGGAAGCTGCGTACCGAAAGTCCACGGACCAGTTTCTACCGGGACTATATTCAGGTAACCAATGAGTCTGTTAATTATTCGAACCATGTAAGCATGCTCAAGAGCATCTCCGTCATAGCGCAATATGCTTGTGCAGGCGGGGTGCTTGTATTCTCAATTCATGCGATGCGCAACTAGGAACATTGGGAAGCGTAGATGAGGAATTGAAGTTATCGTACCAATGATTCTTGTGAGGTTAGATGGTAAGGTGAAGTAGAGAGAAGACAATGCTGTTGAAGTATATAGTTCGACTTCATAGTAGCCTCCGATACTAGCATATCTACTCGCCACCAAAAATGCACCTCAAGACAATTTCCCCAACATGATCGCCAGACCCATTCTTATGCCAGTCAACGTTCCGGATCCATGCCGCACCAACTATGATCCTCCGAAGTAGGAAGGTCCACCTCTATTCTCTCGGATGCCCAGCACGGGAGGAAATAACGGAAATGGCTCCAGCGGTGCTCCAAGCTCGACAGGTTTTGGATCGTAGTACTTATAAATCCTCTCAGCTTTCGCGCCGCCGAGCGCGGGCGCTCTCCATGTAGATATGCCCGTGTCCTCATCGTAGGTATCGTGTGTAGAAATAATGCGCTTTCCTCCACCCCCAGGAAGGTCTACTACAAATTTTGGCGTGTAGTACCCGGTGGTACTTCCTTGAAGGGCCATCTCCAGTCTCTTCATGTCGGAGATACGAGTTCGGAGGTGCTCAATGCCTATTGTCATATCGCATTGATAGATATAGTACTGTCCAGTAATCAACAAAGCAAGAAAGACGAGAGTTGCAAGCAAACAGAACAACTTACTGGAGATATATGAAGGTCAGCAAGCGCCTGGATCAAGTCTTTCAGGTCTTTGAGAGTATCGTTGACACCCTTCAGCAGAACAGACTGATTGCGAACGGTGACTCCGTTCTGGTAGAGAAATCGGGCCGCCTCCCGCGTTATCCCATTAATCTCTTGTACGTGGTTGAAATGGGTGTGCAAGCAGAGCTCTTTATCCAATTGCACAGCTCTGTTCGTACTTCTCAAGAGTACCTCAGTCCACTTATCCGTTGGATCTACTATGCGTCCAGGTACTGCGCAGAGGCCCTTCGAACCGATACGTATACGTTTGATATGCGGGATCTCAAGCAAACTGCAGCACCGAATATCAGCCATGGTTGTCGTCCGCAGTGTAAGTTACTTGCCCATTGAGCAATAAGTGGAAGTGGGTAGGACTCAGAGTATAGACGTCACCACCAGATAAAACAACATCGTGAATGGCATCATTCAACCTGAGATACTCAAACACCTTCTCCCATCGTTCGCGATTTGGTATCATCGGCCTTTTGTCGATCGCCCCGGTACCAACCATATACGCTCTCGTACAAAAGGAGCAATACACGGAGCACATATGTGTAGCTAAGACCTTTAGTATTTCGAAGAGTTGTTGCTGCACATCACTCACCCAGGAACAGCGCCTTGTTTGGATAGCGATGAACTAGTCCTGGCACCTCTAATCTGGGTTAGTGAAAGGATCAGAATTCGCACGATCGCTGGACTTACTCGAATCAGCCCATTCGTTCAATGAGTCGGCCTGTGACATTGGATGGTCGTTGACAAGCGCACTCTGCATTGGTATAAACTGGCGAAAGACAGGACAGTTGAGGACGTCTTCCCAGTTTATGCGCGTCAGCAGGAAAGGCGGCAGGCGGATGTCCATAGGCATTCTTCGGAGGGCGCACGCGACATCCGCAACAAGATCGTCTCGCGTATCAAGAGATTTGTGAATAAGACGCCGTCTTGGTGGCGGAATCCGTTCTGGTAGTTCCTGATGAAGCCAAGCCACGAGATCGGAGCTTTTGGAGATGGAGTGTCCACACTAAGTCAATTCCAACGTTAGCTGGCTCTTGACACATTCATCTGAAGCCTTAGGACATGCGTACCTGATACCTGAAGGTTTTCCATTCTGCCTCGGAAACGTCGCGATATGGTTTGTACTTTCGCCAGTCCGCTTCGAGTGCAGCTGAGGCAAAGGCTCTGCACAGACCTCCTGCGTGACTGACAGACTGCCAGAGCGCAGTGAGACCAGAAAGCCTACTTCTTGATCCGCCATGGCGTCCTCTCCATACAGCTAATGGACGAGATGTTGTACCGCACCTCCGAGTAAGACGACTAGACATTGCGAGGCTCGGGTTTACGAAGTAGATGCAGATATTCTGCGGGTATGGGTGCCGTTTGAGAGTTGAGAGAGGACGACTCAGGAACGATATATTGCAGACTTCGCATGATAGCAATTCCAAATGTCTACGATCCCCACGTACAGCATACTGGAGAACCAATTAGATCTGCCGCCTTCCGCGGCATCGCACGCCGCTGCCTGCCGTGAATGCAATAGCTACGCGCCCATCTTGCAGGATAGCATGCCGGTGTAAACCAGGTTGCAGGTGATGCGGCAGATGTGATGGAAAAACGTTCATGTACCAGCAGTTGCCTCATCAGCCGCGTGCGTCTCGTGGTACAAGGACGTCAAAAGAAGAGCTGAACTAGCAACTCAAGTGCACGGAACCACCCTGCTAATCCTGGTTCATGGACCCACTTGTCCTTGGGTCTGGGGAGCGCGGGTAACGAGCCGTTCCACCACACGTGCCCTGTTCATCATGGACAAGTTGTGGCGTATATTTCAATGCACGATTCAATGGACCTGACGCATGGAAGCGCGACCGGCCTTGACATCACTCCCCATTTGGTTCCTACAGTACATCGAGCTGCAGCCTGCACGTCATAAGAGAAGGTACGCGAGCCGCCGTGCGACGTACGCCCAGGCAGTACGCATTGAGGCACGAATTCGCATGATGGCGCTTCCATGAGCAAGAGGTCGCGATGAGTGCGTTGTTTGGCTGCATCTAGGACATATGTTGAGGTGCATCTTGCATCTTTATGGCAGATCAGCCTGCGGGAAGATGCAGCTGAAATGCGCGTGCCGCGCTGCTGACGACTGCTCGATGCGGTGGCTCTCGTCTTGTCTAATCACAACCCATGCCTCCTCAACCCGAGGTTTCGTGCTAGTGATGCTAGTAAGAATTTAGGGCGTCAGGGGTCTGATCGAGGCACCAACTATGGTGTGTACGCCAGGCCAGTCAATTCGCCGAGCTTGCTGCTGGACCGACGATCATTAAGGCAGAAGCGCGGTGCGCCAAGCTTCTCTTATGCCACAACTAACTTTCCCCACAAGACTGCCGCTCACGATCCATACGAACGCGGGGCCGCAAATGTCAAATCTCGGCCCAACCTCTTCTCATCGTTGCTTCTCCTGCTTCTCTGAAGTCGGTGGCGTGATGGTAAAAGGCTCTTCGCTGTGGCAGTCGCGGCGGTTCTCGAGAGCTGCCTTGCCGTCCGTTCCAACGGACCAATTATCAAAGCTGGCATTCTTGATGACTGCATCGGAAACGTCGTTGGAAAAGAAGTTATTATCGCGCAGAGGGGCATCAGTCTTCACCGTAAGCTGCTCAACAAGGGTTGGCTGGTATGAGTTAGCGGAGATGAGGTTGGGGGTTAGTTCCTTGGCTTATAGAATTGGGTGAAGCGGATACAAGCGATGGCGATACGAGGACAGTCGATAGATTTGGTGTGCTGAAGGTGGCTGGTGCTGATGCATTAGGGGCCGATATAAGCGGCGCATTGGATATAGAAGAAGCTGGTACAATAATTACTGATTGATTCGTGCGCTGGACACGGTGGCGACATGCGTGAGGCTGGCGTATATTATCGAGTCCATCCCTGTAATCAGACGTTCAGCCAAGATAGGATGGACCCACACGAGTTTAGGGGAACAAGGACGTTGAAATCATGGTTGGCTTCATCTTCGCAGGTAGAGGGATGGCATTGAATCGAGATGTAGTGCACTAGCCATGGAGGAACACCCAACAGACAGAAGAGAGGTGATGGAGCATATGGGCGAAATATGATGATGTGGAGGGAACAACGGCATGAGGACGAAGTAATGATTTTGCAGCATGAAGACGATATTCAGTTAATATTTACACATGTCTCAATCATTCTGTATGCCTTCTAACGGAAACGAAAGCGGTACATTTGACGATAGACAGTTAGCGGAATAATGGATTGCGAGAAGAAGGGAAAAGGTTGCACATCCTGTGGTGCAACCACGAAAATCCTCGCTCCTCGATTATCCGTTGGAAACTCTAGCCGGTAACACTTCGGCCGTAAGACTTCGACTGAGGTTCCATAAGGCTTAATACGACTGTGAGTGCGCTCTCTTGACCTTGGTTTTTTCCTCGCCGTGGGGTGTGTGATCATGCTCGGGCACTTGAAGGGGGCCTCAATACGGCGTTGCCCATCCTCTACATGAAGTCGAGGTCCTGCGCGTCTGATGGGGAAGGCGACGAGTCAGGTGAGAGCGCTACGGAAATTGAGATCGAAATACGTGTTCGGAGGGTTGTCCAGATCGAATAGAGCTTCAATGCCGTCGGAGCTCTACATTTCGACCACGATCTTCCACGGGAGCACAGAAGGGTGGGGAAACCAACGGTGAGACCACGATCTGATACCTGCTGCCAAGATCCTCCGAGAGCAAATTCTTAAAGGGATTCCGGTACTCAGAGTAAGGAACAATCAGCTTCTCTTCCCGGGGTTCCAGGTCCTGCCAAGCAGCCAGCTCGCTTTGTTCCAGCAGGACTTCGTCGGACTCAGGCCCTAGCGCTGCTATAGTGTCTCAACGCTTGTGGTTTGTTGTGGGCGATAGCGAACGACACGAGGATTGGGGTGTAAGCTGTAATGTATGCTATAGAGTGCGTGGTAAGGTGTGGTAGGTCGTAGAGTGTTCGAGGGTGAGTGTCGCGAAGGCATGGTTAGAGCCCATGATTGCGATGTTGGCAGCGGAACTGACGGCTGATCGATGCGCTTGTATGCTATGGAGTGCGACAGGCATGACGAACCTGCTGTGCACACGCGGGCGCTTGTCGGGACAATGGGCGCGGGCTACTCGAGGCGTATTGCGGTCTATGAAGCGATGGCAAACGGGGAATTCGGGCTTCTGGCATGTTGAAAGTTTGCACTATAAGAAGTATGTGAGCTTTGCAACCGGACACAGAGCTGCATCAGATGCACTAACGCTTTGTGGTGCTGCCGGCCAGCGCCTCCACTTGCTCTCGCTAAAGTTTTCTTCAAGCATTGCGCGTACCAGACAGCTACAGAGGCGCCGCCTCACCGTGCATCTCCGAGGGCTGTCACCAGCGCCTCCACTTGCCCTCGCTAAAGTCTGAGGTCGTTGCGTCGTCTGCAAACAGCTGCAGGATTGTGTCTGGATTCGACGATTTCCTGGCGGTGAGTAGTCTGGTCGTATTCGGTGTCGACAAGATGCCTCGCAGCGGAGGGTCGTGCGGTGCAGCTGGTGTGGTCTAGGCTATTGTGCGGGGTAACGCGTGTCCGCTCAGACACGGCTCACCTCCAACTTCTCGAGGCGCACGACTCACAGGGCCAGGACCAGGACCTCTGAGTCATGTCCAGTTCGATCCAAACATGTGTCCGACCTCTTCCCGCGCGAATCTTCTGTCCATGAACCTTCGACTACTGTAGACGATTTCTGGTGGGTACTGATTGTAATGGAGATTTGGTGTGGGTGACGGGGTGATGACGGACTGGTCTTGGCGACGTGGTAATGATCTTGTAAGGACCCCCACAGACCAAACAACTGCTCGCCAGCATATCCAGGGATCGAAGCAGAACTATCAATTCGAGCAGCACCACGTTGCTCATACGTTTCGAAAGCGCAGCTTCTCCAAAGCCAATAAACCGTTGGTAGGCAAGGTGCAACACGACGGCGAGCTCGAGGTCGACCGGTACTTAACGTTAATCCTGGTGTGCACAGACTGTCCGATGGGGGAGAAGTCCGACTTCCCCGACCCCGCCACATTGCTCGAGGGTACCACAACACCCGCGACGCAGCTATGCAAGTGATAGCTCAACTCTACACACCACGAACCCTAGCATTCGAACAACTACCCAGCAAAGCCCTTGCGAGCTTCAGTGCGACGAGGAACACATTCCAGCTAATGGCAAGGACAAGACCGTAGTTGCATGCATGCCTTCCATGCGAATCACGCCAGACGATCCCTCGTCTTTGCACTCTGCAGCTTGACCAGAGCACAAGTACCGAGCAGCGCGATTGATTTGCAGCTGCTTAGGAGTCAATGATATGACTTTGGTACCGCGCACTTCGCTACGGCAACCCGCATCTCAGCCACCGATGTCACGGACGCGAGAGGGCTCTGCAGTCGAAAGCCGTTCATTTCACCCCGGACACGACGAGTCCGCGCACCTCGCTACGGCTACACGCATCTCAGGTTCCGGGTTCATAGATGCAAGACGCTTCTCGAGTCGAGAATTGTTTGTTTGTGCCCAGCCACAGTGAGCTGATCGGCAGTATCTCACAACCCTTGCCAGATAGCAAACAAACAAATCAACGCGGCGTTTGATTCAACGATTTCAGTGCAACCTTCTCCCTCTCCGTCTTCGTATTTAGTGCGTCTGCCTCGTTCAAGTCAGCGCGCTCTGTAGCTCCACAGCAATGGCTTTCAATCCCAAGAACCCTAAGTGGGAAGATGGATGCGCGGTCCACTACTCCACTCTCGGCCGACTCGATCTACTTGGGATCCCCAACTTCTGCGTCGCCCGGGATGAGCCTTCTCCTGAAGCAGTCGAGTTTCCACCCTCTTCCTTTCGTTGCGCCTGGTCCTGGTGTCCACTTTGCCTACCACCATCACCCAAGACCGAGCGTAATGTGGATCGCCCATTGAGTGCGCCCACTGCACCAGTCCCAACGGCATCTACGAATATTCCAGCAGCAGAGGCTTTCGCATCCGACGAGCTTCGAGCAGTGCGTCACGTCGAGTTCCCGCGACAGCGTCGAGCGATGAGGAGACGCAAGCTCGCCAACAAACTTGCGACAAAGACATCCTCTTCCTCTGAGAACCTCGCTCTTCATGTGGAGAAGTGCAAGGCATCGAAGGATCAGACTTCCATGGGTGTTCAGGGGCACGACTTCGTGTCAACTGAGGAGAAGGTGGAGGGACAGGTACTGAGAAGCAATTGCCTTCTGTCGGTAAGTGCAATCACGCCCTTCTTACACCACCGCTGAAGCCCAAACCAGAACATGATAGCGTCATGGAAAGGCAATTCACGCTATTAATGCGATGATTGAAGATGGGTGGAAGGGTCGAGTGGCGGTAGTGGAAGTGTCAATGGAAATTTGGTGGAATGTAAAGCAAGTAGAAATCGAATCATGTCTTAGTTCGCATCCACTTGCTTGTGTCTTCTTGATCATACCCTTCCTCCGCTGTCGCGGCATGCTTTATCAATTGGATGTCAACATATGCTGCTCTACATGTTTGCCTCTGGAAAATCGTGCGCATCGACAACATGCAAGTACCAGAAGAGCACATGATACAGGACGTAGGTGGAGGATGTTGCTTCATAGCGTACAAGGCATGCTTCGTTCGCTAGGCTAGCCCTCCCAAAAAGCCGTGGTTACCTTGATGGAGGGTACACCATGACGCAGTTTGTGATACCCAATGAATATGGACTAGGCAGTAAACATTGGTAGTTCTAGGTGACCAGTTTGCATGCGAGATAGATTAATGGTAGTTGTACTTCTCCTTCTTGGCGACTTCCAGGAGAAGCTGCTCGGAGCGCTTGCATTTGGGTCGTGGCTACTTAGAGCGCATGTGGTGCGTGTAGTGCATGGGTGCTTCGAGCGGATTAGCCATCATTGCTGAAACAGTCGCGTAAAAGATATGCTCATGATTTTGAGTTGCTCCTGTTGCTTTGCTTTCATCACTCATGCAGCCGCCGTGCTTTGGCGCTCCTCAAGTCTTGGCATTGATTGTGAAATCACGACACGATTGGACTTGTCAGATATCCACTATATCTACCTTCAAGCTACAACAGCAGAAAGGTCGGTCTTTTTGCATCTGACAGTTGGGAGCCCGGTATCCCCGCACTACGCTGCAATACTCAAATAAGATTGTTCACTCTTTTTGATCACGTTGCACTCATTGCATACAGTGTCTCTACGATCATCCTGCGTGTCTCTGCACGCTTATTATTGTCGTGTTGTTGCAAGCTTCTGACTATCGCTTCGCACTGTTTCTGAGATAATTTCTCACACTCTTTGAGGTTCTACCTCATCTTCTCTGCCGACTAGCAAGGCAGCTCTTTCGCTATTATGGCCACCACCAGCACTGATGTTCGTGCTACCACTATTCTCCAAGGTCCCGCTGACTGGACACCTTGGTACTCTGCAAAACGACGATACGCTACTATCAAGGGCGTATGGCAGTACTGCAACCCTGATTCTACCGCAGAGTCTCCAACACCTGTTGCAGAGCCGTCTGACAACAGTTCTGTAGATGCTTGGAAAATCTGGGAGATCAAATCCAGACATCAGGAGTCAATCCTGAAGGCGATTGGTGAGGTCAACCTTGAGATCTTACGCACTGTCGCAACGACTCGTGTCCACTTAATCAACGGAGCCAGCTAACGACACTCCGGAATCACTTCAAGGTCACAGACCAACAACGCAGGCTAGAGCTTGCTACCCTGTACAGCGATATTCAAAAGAAGCCAAAGAACCAGAGTGTTCAGGCCTGGCTGAACGAATACTCACAAATCACATCTCAATGCGCCCAAGAGAGCATGCCAGAGATGACAGAAACCCGAGCGCAATGGCGATTCATCTACGCTGTACGGGACCCTGGAGATGAGGCATGGGCGCAAGCGCAGTTCCTTGCTATGGAGCAAGGCGAAGCAAACAAACTTTGGCCAACGCCTACTCTACAGAGACTGATCAGCCGTTATCGGAGAACGGCACCTACTAGTACGGCCCAAAACACAACTAAGACGCTAGGCGGTTTTAAAACCCAAGCCTCCCTGTTGATCACTGAGCAGGCACCAAAGCCGAAGGGACGTTCAACTTGTGTCTGTGGACTTCATTCCTCAATCTTTCTGTGCTTTTCGCTTAATCTAGAGGCAAAAGGTAGACTAAAGGACTTCAAGCCTAGCTCAAAGGCTCTATGTCAGCTTGTTGAGGCCTTTCGCAATAACGACACCCTCAAAAGAGCTCAGAAAGCCTATAAGGATGCAGGCATTCGATGGACATTCGATGAGGAGAAAGCTAAAGCTGAGCTTTCTGAACGCCGAAAGGATAACTCTACATCATGTCAGACCCACCGCACTGAAACAAGAGATGACGACAGTTCAGACGGATATGTGTCAAATGCAGCCTACTTTACGCAACTACTGCAGTCTAACGCTGCGTCATCAACACATGATCGCTCACTGCAAAACTGATGGGTCACGGATCCTGGCTCCAACATCCATATCTGCAACAAGACTACGTCTAATTGGAAGCAGACTAGGCTTCCTTCCTCTTAAGACACTGTGCAAGCAGGCTGCAACTTGTATCAAGTTCAGGCCTGGGGAGAGGTAACACTTGACGTGAGAAGAGGCGATGTGACAGCCTCAATCACGCTCAAAAAAGTGGCATTTATCCCAGGATTGATCTTCAGTCTTAGCTGTTGCAAGAAGGTTCACTTCAACTCTAAGACAAACAGACTCTTTAAGGAAGTTGAGTCTAAGATCTTCTCGAATCTTGAACATGTTGGACGCCACTGGTTCCTAGACGCTCAGGACGCTCAAGACGTTAGAGGACAGCCTTCTCAGGCTATGGCCGCCGATTCTACTCGAGCAAAGCCACCTCAAGTTGTTACAGCAATGAGAGCTCATCAGCTGCTTGGTCATCCAAGCTTTCAAGCTATCGAGCATCTTCGTGATTCTACTACTGGTCTTAAAGTAGGACCAAATCGCAAGGGTGATCACTGGAAAGATGCGTGCACTCCATGTTTCCAAGGCAAGATGAAGGAAGATGTCAGCCCACGTCCTCGTGCTAACAAGGTTTGCCGCCCATTCTATCGCATTATTGTTGACATTGTCCAACTTCAGAAGCATGGTGAGGCATGCTACAATGGCGATGTTTGGGCTCTACATGCTGTATGTGAGTACACAAAACACCATGAGATCTGTACTCTCAAAGATCGACACAAGACAACTGTTGTTCCTGCTATTACTCGCCTCATCAACAAGATCAAACGGGTATATAGCTACCAAGTAGCCATTGTCTTCATGGATGGAGACGTAGACTATGGCCGGGCTGAGGCTAGCCTAGGATCCTCTGCCAAGGAAGAGCTGGAAGCAGCTGGTATCAAGGTTGAAGTCAGAGCTCCTGACACACCTTCCCAGCTGGGGGGGGTGCTGAAAGAGCTGGAGCCATCATTATGACTGTCGCAAGAGTTCTTCGAATCCATGCTGGTCTACCCAAGGACTTAGCTAATGAGCTAGTGTATTCAGCAGCTAGGCTCCTCAACATTACGCCTACGAAATCTATCGACTGGCGCACACCACATGAGATGGTCACTGGACTCCGCCCAGACCTATCTCGACTCCATATTATTGGAAGCCGTGGACTTGTGCTCAACAAGCACCTGCCAAAAGGAGACAAACTCGAAGACCGTACCATTGAGGGCTTCCTTATTGGCTATGACGCCTCAAACATCTATCGAGTGTGGCTACCTAACACGCAGCGTGTTATCCGCGTACGCGACGTACGATTTATCAACGAGCTTTACAAGAACAAGCCGTCTGCTCAGCGAGTAGATTCTCGCATTGTGAAGACAGTCTATATTCCTGAGGAGGAATACGATGGTGATACTATTGCAGTTGCTCAGCCAATAGTTACGCATCAAGAGACTGCTACAACTTCCCCTCAAAAACATCAGGACAAACAGCTGCCGTCTCCTGTAACCACTGCTCGCAGTAGTCCTGAGCTTTGCCATAGCTATGATACCTGCAGCGCCTCTCCATTTGATGGAGATTGACCTACTTCGCCTGATCCAGTTGAACAACAATTGTTGCAGAAGTCATCTGCTGTGAGAGACTCCTCACACACAACACCTGGGGGGTGGAATGACGATGTTGCCTACATCGATAGCTATATCCCGGATCGACGACAGAACAATGCTCCTCGACGACGAGATCCAGATCTCTCGCAGGACAACATTGTCACTGGCGGACAACGCCGCCAGGCGCACTTCATTGAGGCAGCTCCAAACTTGTCAAAATACTTTGCCTTTGCTGCTACTGTTGCGCAAGCAAATGAGGCTACTTTTACTGCCTCGCAATCCAAGATCAAACACGATCCTACTTGCATTCATCGCGATCATCTACCTCCTCCACCACGTTACTGGAAGGAGCTGAAGCATCACCTGCATGGGGAGCAGTTCAAGGCTGCTGCCCAGGACAAATTCCTTAGCTGCTGGAACAATGGCACCTTTGCCAAACCAGATATCACAGCTGAAAACAGTCAAGAGACTGTACCGTTGATGTGGATGTTCACCTACAAATTTGGTGAGGATGGGTATCTTTACAAATACAAGGCCCGTCTCATTGTACGCGGAGATCTGTAGGAGCAATATAGCGACACTTATGCTGCAACTCTTGCTACCCCTCTGTTCCGAGCACTTATAGCTCTTGCTTGCGCGTTCAATCTTGAGGCAGTACAATATGATGTGCCGAATGCGTTCTTCAACGCTAACCTTGATTGCACTCTACATGTAAGAACTCTAGATAGTTTCTAGGGTTAACATAGCTAGGTCCTCCGCCTTCTCCGCACCTTGTACGGCCTTAAAGAAGCACCACACCTGTGGGCTACACACTTCTAAGGATCACTGCGTACACTTAGCCTGCATCCTGTTTAAGGAGTCCTATGCCTTTAGATAAACAACAGAGTCATTCTCTTCTTCTACGTGGATGATATCATCATGCTGTACCACCATAACTACCAGGAGGATTTCAAGGAGCTTGAACAACAGCTTATTAAGCTCTATAGTCTCCGCCAGATGGGAGATATTAAGTGCTTTCTAGGCATTCGAATTAAACGCATCCTTGCTACTTGTCAGCTTTACCTTATCTAGGACGCCTTCATCAACAAGGTATGTACGGAATATGACCTTGTCCGTGCGGATGGAAAATACCCGTCTACGCCACTTCCGTCTACCTCAAGGCTTGCAATGTACGATGGTATCTCTAGCTCTTGGAACACTAAGACCTATCAACGCCTGGTAGGCAACCTAGCGTATATTGAGGTCATGACGCGCCTTGATGTTGCGCATGCTCACTCAGTCCTTGCACGATTTCTCGCAAATCCAGGACCTCATCACCTCTCTGAGATCAAGCACATGTGGCAATATCTGTATAGTACTAGGTACCTTGCCATTAGTGCTTGAGGGGGTGAGCCTACCCAGACTTATGCTACCAAAGTCGACTCAACAATTCCTTCTCCAACCTTCTTTGGTACTGCTGATGCATCATTTGGAGACAATACAGAGACCCGCTTGTCATCTGCTGGATATGTCTTTACGCTATATAGCATGCCAATCAACTAGAAAGCGACTGTACTTCGATCAGTTACTCAGTCTACTACTGAAGCAGAGCTTTATGCTCTATCAGCTGCTGGCATCGAGTTGCAATACTAGGATCGATTTTGCCGCAATATTAGCTTCACACTACAAACTAAGAAGGCTCTTTAGTGTGACAACGCTCAGACTGTACGTCATGTAGAAGGCGACGCCGATTGAATCTAGACAAAGCTTCGACACGTTGGTATCCACCGAATGTGGCTCTGCCAGGAAGTCAATGCTGGAAGAATTACTATCGAATAGAAGCCTACTGCTGAGATGCCTGCTGGCGGCTTCACTAAGCTGCTGCCTCGCTAGAAACACAAGAACTTCGTAAGACAGCTAGGTCTAAAGGACATCTACCACCTGATTATCAAAGACGATTCACGTCCCATACCTCTCTAAGAACTTAACTAGCTCCGCACATAGTACTAAATTTGTTATATGGTGTTTGTTGCTATTGTACTTCTTTTGTGAGGTCTCCATCCAACATAGATACCTCAGGGGGTGTGTTAGAGTAGCACCTCAGTTCACAAGGTACATGTCAACTGCATCTCTCACGTGACTCTTTGTCACTCGCTTACTCATCGTGGTTGCGTATATAATCGCTCTCTGTAACTCTATCAATACAACAACCTTCTGCTTCTTTCATGTCTGCTCTGTCCTCTCACATCTGACATCTCTCAACTGCGGGGGATGCCTCCCCCGTCGTCTTACATCGGTTAGGCAAGCGTAAGGGCGCAGGAGGAATGAAATGTATACGGATACGGTGTGAATCCACTCAGAAGCATACGGGAGTGTGTGGGACTCAGAAACCTTGGATTGTCTCTCAACACCTATAGACCTTGTACAGAAGGACATTAAAAAGCTACAGGACTATCTAGATGACTATCTTGATTAAGTACACCAGAAGGACACGCTGTCTCACACCATAGGATTCGGAGGATCCGGAGTCGGGCTGGAGTCGGGCTGGAGTCGGGCTGGAGTCGAGCTGGAGTCGATACGGATCAGGTGATTGACCATGGAACGTTGTGCAGGCACATCGTCACACTCGCCTGTCTAAGTTGCTCGCCTATTCTGTACGTTATTGCAAGTTCTTTTATGTCACGAGAGGCAACGAGCAGTGATCTCAAAGCTTATAAGGAAGCTTGTTTTGTATGCTACGTACGATACTCAGGTGTGATTACAAGACGTTGCGTGAAGAAAGAAAGTAAGTTCCACTAGAGGGAGGTATGTAACCTAGAAGAAGGCTGTGTGATGCCATACAACCATCAAGGCGAGGGCAGGAAGCAGGAGCTCGTAGGCAGGAAGCAGGAGCTCGTAGGCAGGAAGCAGGAGCTCGTAGGCAGGAAGCAGGAACTCGCAGGCAGGGGTAGGTGTCAAGGGAAACCACGGTGGTTACTGTGACATTTTTACCTAATCTTTGGCTATTGGTATGATAGATGTTTCACCATCTTCTACCACAATCTGGTAGCCTGGTGGCACCTCGATTCCGTCGTCTAGACTTGCATCAATTGCATCCTCTTCTTCTTCAGATCCAGCACCGTCGCGGAAGGTGAAGATCTCGATCCATCGATTTCCCGATTCAAGGTAAGCGTCGGTAACGAAGTTACTGTTAAACTTAGACAGTTTAACCTTGCGATACTGTATTTCGTAGATCTTCTCGTCTGGCACGCGGAGACCGACTTCATTCAAGCTTGCCATCTTTACTTTACTCGACGCAGCGACGTTCAGCGAGCCACTGGGATCTCCTAAGGCTTCACTGGCCGGTGCCTCTGCTTTGAATTCGGCCTCGGCGGTAGAAATATGCTTGTTGCTGAGGCTTGCGTCGAATAGTGTTCGATATCCGGTGACCATATATAGGTTCTGGCCACTTTCCAAGGCCTTTTCCAGCTTCTTCTTGACTTCATCGTTTTTGCACAAAGTCTCAAACCAGTTGAATGAATTGAGAACAGTATACTCCGTCGCTTTATGTGCACACAGTTTATCGACGTCAGCCCAAGCCCCATCAACAACCCCTGCCACGAACTTGGAAACGACTGCCCTCCATATGAGAGACTTTGTAGACTCCCCATTCCTAAAAGGATTGGTGATCTCGCTCTCGTCGATTTCGGGCTTCTTTGGAGGGTCGAGGGTTGAGGACGGGTCGAAAAATCCCTGCCGGGGCTCATCGACGTTGTAGACAAAACTTCCCAGAATAATGGACCTCTTCGGTAAAGGAAACTTTCTCATAAGAAAAGGCTTCTTCCCCATTTTCCTTTTCTAAAGCTGAGCCAGCTAGAAAGTGAGATTGGCCGATTTGATTCTGTCTCAAGAGGCTGCGAACTGGATTCTAACGTAATAGCCTTGGACAGCGAAGCGGGACCGGGTATTGAACAGCTTTTGACTACAACGCGTCAGAGGCAGACAACTGTAACCGAAGTGACGTTGTGTTGACGTCATATTTGAACAACCGGGCTAAGGGCGGCTCCACTGAGCACGTAACCTTTAGCTTATCTGGAACGTTGTCGCAATAGTGATAACGTCAATCTTCTTTGCATTTTTGGTCATAATTCTCCTCGTACCGGAGGGGACACAACGATGGACACACTTACTGAAACTGTTGCGCACTATCCTCATGGATCCAATGGCCTCAAGACAGCTTTGACCGCGCTCCGCTGGTTAGCTTTCAATGACACGGACAAGGAAACTCTGGCAAACATAACGTTTCTCAACAACATCATCGAGCTTGACCGGATGTTGCTGAGGCTCAACCAACCGTGGGAGCCTGAGTACGTTCTTAAATGCAACGACCTCTCCATCGATTTCGCGAGGCGGTACGTGCAGACCTCAAGGCCAGCTGATCTGGCGCGAGTGTACTATTTCTCGCGTCTCGTTGTTGCGATAGCTGCGCCAGAATCGCACGCTTCGGGTGCTTTGAGAGCGATGTCATGGGTTTCTACCACGACTGTTCGGGTGGGAAAGCAGCGAAGATCAAGGAAACTTTTTGACGAAGTCATCCATCTGGCTAGGGTCGTAGTAAAGCTGGCAACACCTGGAAGTGCAGTCGAAGACTTCCTCTTGAGAAACCTTGCCTACGTTCTGATCGAAAGCTTTGAAATATGCCAACGAGCCTCCGATGTGGAGGAGGCGATTTACATCTTGGATCGACTCTTGGAAGGCACACCAAACACTGAAGTCCAAAATCAGGAAAGGCTTTTGTCGTTACGTGGCGAAGCACTTCTTCACCGGTGGGAGCTCTCCAGAAGCCCTTGTGATCTTGCGATGGCGATGGACATTTTCGATCGCAGGCTGGAAGAAGTAAACATCTCACCAGTTGATCTTCATGACTTACTGGTCGAATATGCGTTCAAGCTTTTTCATGTGTATAGGTATGAGAATGCGGTTCGATATCTCCAAAGGATCGATGCACTCCTTGAGAAAGCGTCAAGAATACCACATCACTCTGTATACTCGGTGCTACAGCTTATCACTGCTCGTGCAATACTGAGCGACCACCGCGCTGAACGATCAAACGACATATGTTCTGCACGACAGGCACTATGTCTCTATGAGGAAGGTTTCAAAATTGCACCGAGTAATTCCGAGGCTCGCAATGCTCTCTTGAGCAACTTCATCAATTCCTCAATTCGATATTGCTCGTACGAACCTACAGCACTGGAAGCCAATCGATTTGTGTTGGACAAGGCTGAAGCACGTCTACTTGAGGAGGGCTTTCCTAAAGATTCCAAAATATGGATCAATGCTGGTGTGATGCAACACATACGGTATTGCCAAACATATCGCAAGGATAGATCCGTGCTGGAAGAAGCGGTAAGAAGGGTACGAAAATCCCTTCAGATGGACGAAACGGCATCATCGGACCTGAAAATCTTGGCTATACCCGTTCTCAGGGACTATTGGATTGCGACTAGAGCTCAAAGCGATTTCGACAATGTTTACACTCTTATAATGGGATCATGGGCTTCGCCCACTGTGAGCCCTTACGAAAAGATGGCCATTGCTCGAGACGGAGCAAAATTACTCTACGAAGTAGGCAGCTTTCGAAAAGCGTGGGAGATGTTGAAGCAAGCCGTTGAGATTATCATTCTTGCCTGTCCCCGAAACCTGCCTCAAGTTGATCAAAGCTTCATTATTTCCACCATATCTGGGCTTAGTAACGACGCTTGTGCCATGGGTATTGCTGCAGATGTGGATCTTGTCGAGGTTCTACAAACTCTGGAAAGTGGAAGAGGGCTGGCTGTTTCCCTAGCACATGCTGCCAACGACGACTACCAGCACCTTGGTCCGGAGCTTCAGAATGTGGTGGCTGATTTTGAAGACTGTCGAGCAAAGCTCTTCTTTCTCAGCATGTCATCTGGTCTCATAGGACTGGATGGCCGCTCTGAGACTTCGCTCGGCTTGGTAAAGTCACGTGCGGAAATAAAGAAGGAGTTTGAATTACTAAGCAAAACAGTTCAGGAGCATCCAGAATTGGAAGTCGTGTTGCAACAACCCACAGTTGGGATGTTGCAGAGCTTGGCTTCTAATGGGCCTCTTGTCGTGGTCAACTCCAGTCAATTTCGTAACGATGCCATCCTAGTAACTGTATCCAAGATCTGGTCATTCCAATTAGACCATGAGTCTTCGCAGTTTGTAGCAAAACACGGACATAACCGATCTCCCGAAAATGTAGCCGGGTCTCTTTTAAGACTTGCATCAAGAGGTGACAAAGACAAGTGGCGAACGCTTGGTGCTCGCAACACAACTCTCCTTGTTGTGATGAACTGGTTATGGGACCTTGTCGTCAGCCGAGTATGTCAGGAACTACAACTTCCATCATCAAAGCATGATGAACTACACATACCAAGGCTCTGGTGGCTACCAACCGGTTTCTTCACTCAGATGCCCTTCCACGCCGCAGGAGATTACTTCGATGGCTCTTCGAGCGACCTCATGGCAAGTCGTGCAATATCCTCATATACAAGTAGCTTCAGAATGCTAAGTTGGGCTCGTTCGAAGTCGTTAAACTTGAGCAATTTGAAGGATGGGAAGTTGGATGGCATGATCGTCACCATGGCCCTTCCTAGAACGAAACGTAGACCAAGGGGAACCATCTTCGTACGAACGGCCGAGGAGGAAGCAGACGCTATAGAACATGAAGCAATCAACATTTCTTGGCTTCGCAAAGACAAACCATCTGCAGCAGATGTCGTGGCTGAGTTGCCTGCGAAGAACTTTATGCATTTCTGTTGTCATGGAGAGTCGGATCCGAAGGAACCAGCCCAGAGCCATCTAAAGCTGTTCAAGAGAACCACTGAAACTATCGACGATGTACGAAACATTGATAGGTTAGCGGCTAAGTCAGTTGCCACGGCGTCAAGTCAAAGCTCCGTTTTGGTAGTCCTTTCCGCTTGCTTTACAGCTGACATCCAACTGGATTCGCACCTTGATGAGGGCCTACATATTGGCAATGCGTTTCAGATGGCTGGGTTTCCCCACGTGATCGGCTCAAGCTGGGCGGCTTCAGACGCTATTTGTCCTAGTTGGAGCCGTCTGTTCTACCTAGTTTTGAACCATCGCATCACACAGAATGCTCAAATGGGTTCGCTATTGCTGACTAACTACGATATCGCGCTAGCCTACGACATGGCTGTGAACAAGATCCTAAGAGAGGATCCATTTTGGCCCATCCTATGGGCACCTTTTGTGCATATCGGGCCGTGAATTGCTGATGGTCGTATTTGCAATTTGGGACCACAGAGATTGTTATCTAAGAGGTTGAATGAGATGAATCGTGTAGCAGAAGAAAAGAAACATTGCTTTTACTAGATCTCGAATGCAATACACACATCCACCTCATCCCACAAACTGCTGATTTCAAAAATCTCCTGCTGTAGCTTAATTAATGTAGCTGGAACCTCGGCACCTGTAAGGAGTATATGAGCAGGAGTGTGAGACAGAACGAGTCTCACTCACGTGTGTTATATAGAAGAAGAATGAAGGACTGAGTTGATTGTATAGCTATGAATGAGGGAAGCTATATATATGTGTAGACTGAGAGAGCGGAGGGATAACCCTGCTAGCGCGAAACACCCACCCCTAGACTGTAGTGAAGCGTAAGGCTGTAGTGTAGAGACTGAGATAAGTGTCTACATTTATAGATGAACTGAGTGAGTAATGTCTGTGTATTAGTACCAGCCAGCTAGATTGCTAGACAGTTCAGGAGTTTGGTTGTTGTGAAGACTAAAGAGACGCTTAGTGATGTCCTTAAGTCTAAGTTAAACTGTAAATTTAATGTGCTTTTGCTTTAGTAGTGCCTTTGTAAGACTGTCTGCAGGCATCTGTGCATAAGAGATCTATTGTATATTCACCTCTCCTCTTTCAACTGCTTAGCGCAGCTAGTGTTAGTGAATATTAACGTGTTTAAGCTTGGTTTGAAGTTGTTCTGTTGCCTTAGTTACAATCCTAACTGTCTGCTTATTGTTACAGTAGATAACTGGAGTAATGCCTGTCTTGGATGTGTGATGTGGAAGGAGGAAATGAAGGACTGAGTTGATTGTGTAGCTATGAACGAGGGAAGCTATATATACGTGTACAACGAGAGAGTGTAGGGATAGCCCTGCTAGCGTGCAACAGAACGAACCTTCGCATCACGTGCAACGATCTGGCTTCATCGTCGAGATTTTTGGTTGGACGTATCACCTGGCATGGTCGGATGTGGGCATGGGTCGTCATGGCACATTTGCGCCGCAAGAAGAGCAGGGACAGAAGCCTCCCGCAAGAAGGTTGCACGTAGTCGTGAGACCTAGCATGCCGTGTCGAATATGGAAATCGCCCAATCCGTTCCTATGCGCCTCAAACCAGTAAGCGTGTAGAGCAAGATCATGGCACGATCGGCTAGAAAACAAACTTCGTCTTGTCCTGCACATTCTCCAAATCGAGCGAGAACATGGTCCGCTGCATCTCGGAGATGATTGTGGAGCAGGCATCTCCGGCATTGACCATGTCTCGGAAATCTCGGATCGTCATAGACTCCCGGATACGCCACGTTGTCAGGTCCTTCTCGTCCGCTCCTCTGCGTCTGCACTTATCCTGGTCGGCGCACAAAAGGAGCGCTTCTGCCTGCGCCGTCTGGTGGCCTTGGTGAATCTGGAGTCCGACGACCTGAACGTGTGCGTCCGTAACCTGAAGTCGCAAGTTCTCACTCGTAGCAAACAGTCTGAGTATCGAGTCTTCGTTCCCTGGTGTAATCTGGTAGAAGATAGTCCGTTGACTCCGCCCTGCTGAAAAGAACTGCCAGATGTGAGAGGACAGAGCAGACATGAAGGAAGCAGAAGGTTGTTGTATTGAGAGAGCTACAGAGAGCGATTATATACACAACCACGATGAGTAAGCAAGTGACGAAGAGTCACATGAGAGATGCAGTTCACATGTACCTTGTGAACTGAGGTGCCAGTCTGACAAGAACCAGATCGTGCACACGTTCGCCCTTGAGCTGTATGACAGTGTATGAAAAAGAGTCGTCTTTGCAGCATGGCTCGAGTAAAATCGTCAGCGGGTTGTGTATAGTCTGGCACCTCCCGAACACTTTGAGTGCGCCTCGCATGACTGTGCTTGAACTACGTCTAGATATAGAAACGCCTACTGTATAGAGTCACTTCACCGATAATCACCTGCTCTCTGGCAGCTCAGCGCGAAATGGCTTGACACCGGCACGAAGACTTGGCTTCGCAATTTGTTCGAGCCCGGCAACAAAGGCTGTGTTCCGCACGCCTCCTCCTAACATTATCATCTCGGATATAGAGAAATTTTCGACGTCTTGATGCGCAGAATTGATGACTTCGTTCAGTTCATCCTGGGCCCGCCTGACCTGTTACTGTCGGAGCCGGTCAAATTCGGGTCTATAGTCAAGCTTGCCATAGTGGAGAAGCGGGATGTTGGGCTGGGGATTAGTCCCTCTCCATACATGTTTAAAGAATTGGTGGAGCTGTTGTCGGACATTGTACTTAGACACGAAGACCCCCGGCTGCGAGCAAACGAAGCGGAGGAGTTTGTCTTTCACCCATTCATCCCCACAGTAAACACTGTAGAGCCGCACAATCGTCACAATCTTCTTTGTTGCACCATCGAGCTTGGCAAGCATCATATCCTGTCAGTATGTTAACGTGTTTTACAAGCGAGTGTGCATTACAAGCGAGTGCGCACCCCACCAACTTTCTGCAACGCTACAGGCGTACATCTCAACCACATGTAAGAGATAATATAAGTTAGAGATATTGGTACAATATACTAAGCAGTATCTGAAGTATCTTTTTTGCACGCACGTGAGTTATGCGCAGTCTCTCTGCACCTCTTGCAGCACGCCAGAGCCTGTCGGCTAAGGCCTGATCGCTCTCCACCTTGACGCTGTTCACGCTCTATCTGCTGGTCAGCCTCCTTTTGAGCGAGTATATCCTCTCCCTCTCCCTTTGTTATGGTCCCCTGCTTCTGTATCCGCTTCTTTTTACGCTGTCTACGCTTTGTAGCTGCCTCATTAGCTCTCTCAAGGCTAGTGATCCGATCGCGCATCAGCTCAGCTGAAAGCATCATCACGTCTGCCCCTTTCTTAAGCTTGTCAATTGCTTGAATAATTGAGGCTGGCGATGAGCTCTTGTGCCGCTGCACACGATCGCGTATTAGAGTTGATTGAGTCTCAAGCTCACGTACGTTGCTCGGCGTACGAGCCTCCCAGAGAGCCTCCACGAGAGCAGCAGGAGTAGGCGCACGCAGCTGCACGTCAAGCTTCGACAGAACAGCGCCTGGCTGGAGAGGCACGAGGCCTGTGCCGCAAAAGGCTGAGCAGATATTTGCTGACGTAAACGATTGATCAAAGGCTGCCTTAAAGGCTGGCAGAAACTCGAGCTTGGTGATGTAGTTGATGTGGTGGCGGATCAGAGCCTCAATCTCACGGCTGTACGCGCGCTTTAATGGCAAGAAGCAGCCAACGTCAAGTGGCTGCAGGAGGTGTGACGAGTGAGGCGGCATACAGAGCGTGTAGATATTGTTCTCCTTGCAGAGCTCTCGAAATTTCAGAGAGTGGTGGCTCTCATGGCCGTTAAGGATAAGCAGGCAACGTGCACCTATAACACAAGTCTTTGTATAAGTATTAAAGTGCTTTAGCCAGTCAACTCCTAGCTCGTTGGTTGTCCAGCCATTGTCGCTGACTGCGATCGCCCAGTCGCGTGGGATCTCTGTCTCCTTGTACCAGGCAGATAGATGATAGCAGCCAGCAAAGATGAGGAACAGTGGGATCGACCAGCCAGCGGCGTTGATCGCAGCGATCAACGTCACCCACTCACAATTGCCTGGCTGAATAGCCTTTGGTCTGCCTCTCCCCTCTGACCCTGTCACGACGAGCTGAGTCGTAATCTTGCCTATCATGAAGCCAGCCTCGTCAAAGTTGTAGACATCCTCATCGCAGATGCCATACTTGGCCTTCATCTGCTCTACAAGCTCAAACCAGTCTCTGATTAGCACAGGATCCTGGCATAGAGCTCTCTGCCTATCATACGCTTAACTAAAACGCGTCGTAAGACTGTCTGTACACTTGACAAAGTTGCGCAGCCAGTGGACACCAACGCGACGTGCGCCGCGCGCAGCCAGCAGCTTATCAGCCATATCACGTACAGCGTCGAACGTAGGCGCAAATCCACGTCGATCCAGGTCAAGTATATAGCTAACAATCACCTCCTCTTCTAGCTGGGTAAGTTTCTTTGAGTTAGGCTGGCAATTGCGTTGAGCAGGCTTGCCAGCGCGTCGGCGGTGGAGTGTATCTCGAGAGACGTTAAACGTCTGAGCAGCAACTGCCTCACTCTGAATCTCATCTTGCTGAAGAGCTGAGATAGCAAGGTGTATATCAGCCTCATAGGAAGCTGGCTGGGCTTGAATTAGGGGTGCCATAGTAGTTAGGAGTTTACGCGTTGCAGAAAGTTGGTGGGGTGCGCACTCGCTTGTAATGCGCACTCGCTTGTAATGCGCACTCGCTTGTAAAACACGTTAATGTTGAGTGCTACGCATGATTTGTGCAACTTACGGTTGTATAGCCTCCAATATCAGTCGTCAAGACGAAGTAATTCGGTGGATATGTGTTGCAACAGTTATCCAAAGGCTCGGGAGAGACCTCCATGAAGGCAAGCTTCGCCTCGTTGAGCACAACGGAATTCACCAGGTAGGTGGTGGAAGCGGCCATGGCGTTCATTACGATATTGATTCGGCTTGTGGGTAGCCCTACAGGGCACGCGATTGCCAAGGTGATGTCAGGCTTGACGGTGCTGGAATCCCATTTCGTTTCCCCAAGCATGGTCATAATGATCTCATTGCAAAGCATTGTGAGTATAGAGGGAAGATCCAAGGGTGTCTGACTCGTGCACAAACGACATACGCCGAGTTCGAAGTTACATAAGTCCAGACAGTCGGAGCGATCACACAAGGCATCAGCGGCATTAGGTGCCCATGAACAGTAGAAGTACGCGTCTCCAACATTGTCGTGGCGGCGGTGCAGATCTTGCCATGAGGAAACCTCCACTGTGTTGCCAAATGATTGTGCGTCAATTGCGAAAAAGCTGCCCCGAGGATGGACTTGGACTTGATTGGTAAGGCCTCCTTCAGCCCATGGGCAGTCGAGGACGAGAATTTCGGTTCCCCGCTGCTATATCGTGTACACAATGCCAGGCTGGTCATCGCCTTCCCATTCAACCATGGCAAAGGAGCGCGTACTCTTCGCAGGCTTTCCTGTCCATGAGTCTTGGCCGTAGAAATTTGCTGAGACTGGCCCCAGTATGTGGTCCGTGAAGTTATACTCTCGCAATGACGGTCCAGTCTGAGGTTTCTGCTTGGACGCCGAGGCAGCATTTCGCCTTCGTTTCTGTTAGCCTGTACAGGGCTGTCAAGTGAAGAAGAAGAGGTGTTGGTTGTATTACAAGTTATGGACAATGAGCACAATATATAGACGGAATTAGCCAATGAGACTAGCCTGAATAGGCTGACAGTTTCGCCGGCATCGCCGGCATCTTGTAAGGCGGTCGCTTCTGGGGACGGTCTCGTAAGTACGATCCATGTTTGATGTGCTACTCGTGGGCCTCGGAAACAGCTGGGTGTACAATTAGCTCCGCCTGCCCTAGAGAGTACATGCACCACTGCCACTGCAGTTGGGTACTAGCTGCTTGCCTTGTTTCTTGAGTGCGGTTGAGTAGCGTGTCCTTGTGGCTAACCGCTGATGTTGAAGATCGTAGTGGAGGTAAGGACGTGGTGTGTCGCGAATGGAAGAAGACGGGTGAGACGACAGCGAAGAGTGATGGGCGATGTAGGTGCGAGGCACCGTTTACTTACACGAAACTCGCGATTGACTGCAGCTTCTTGTGTGCACCGGGTCGTGGCTTGGGCCGAGCAAAAATCATATGGGTCATAAAAAGTGAGAACGCAGCAGGCCTGGAGTCGGGATGTTGTTGGCCACCCAATTTACCTTTCAGCAAGAATTCTCATCTTTTGCGTCTCTTGGGCGTTCGCTTCGAGCTTGCGACGAGCGATACACACGACAAGCGGAGGTAGTACATGACGTGCGTGCGCAGCGTGGGGTTGACGCCTGGCCTACACTCGGGCCGCAGCGGCATCTTCCCGCCATATCCGTCCACACACTTCCATCGGTCGGACTGAAATAGATACGGTACCCGATCATCACCGCCAATACACATAATTAGTGCGACATGCCGGCGACCATCAAACGGTATCGCTGACCCGCTTTGACCCTTGCCTTGCTTAGCACCCGCCTTCTCGCTAGGCCTTGTCCTGCATCATTTTTCTCTTTGGGAGTGGAACGGCGTCCATGCGCCTGCGACAGTACGCCTCCAGATCCGTCCAACGCCAGTCCCAGCTTACACAAGGCCAAGAAAGGCTGAGTTATCATCGCACCAAAAGATGGGGATTGGAAAAGCGCTCATGTGTTCCGACTGTCATGCCTTCAAGTTTGATGAAAATGTCGGATTGACGTCCGCTGATACCATCATACGTAGAAGGGTAATGGTATTCAGTTCCTTGCCTATATCCACGATTATCATGTCTTGGATTTCGATACCTTGCGTCTCAGCCGCAGCCCAGCCTTGCGAGCATCTCGATCATGCCTCAACTCATCATCGAATATTGCTTTGTGGACGGCCCTATGGTAGCATTTGTATGCGTGGTGGACACACGAGCACACCAGTCTATCCAGGCATCAAGTTCGTAACATGAACGATGAACCCGTTATGTTTTCTCCACGCATAGCAGTTGCATACCTTGCGTGGCCACCGAGACATTGTGCACCTTTACCCGTTGCTTCCTCTCAGTGCAACGGAGATGGCAATGTGGAATTCGTGATGTTTGCAGCGAGGAGGGGTGGGTATATCTGCCGAGATGGACGGTAATGGTCCAAATTTATCACTTTTTCGATAGTGAAAACTAAGTTACGTCGCAAGGAATGTTGATGACGTGAGCGTTGCGATGCGTCATGTGACCTGTGTAGACATTCGCCAGTGGTTGTAAGAGCACTTTCCAGATTGTGACAACGACTTCGATCCCGAAGAATGTAGGCAGCGAGACGTCGGGTGTCTGATACCGTGTTCGAAGGAGACTTTGACGTGTAAAAGTTCGATGGTATTCGAGTTGCTAGAAGGACGGGAAGTCGGACACGATGATGACCTAGTCTCTGAAGCGGGGCCGGACGGAGAGTCTAGGTTTCTGGAAGGACTGAAAGTCGGCCTTGATGATGAAGCGGCGGCAGGCGGTGAGTCTGAATTTCTTGAAGGGCTGGGCATCGTACTCTGTGATAACCTAGCAGAAGAGGTAGTAGTCTGGCCTTGGCAACCTTCTTCCGCGGGCCGTCAACCACTGCGCTGAGCGTTCAGAAGCCTCTAGATGTGGGTCTCTGCGGCTTCATCTTGGGGCGGAAGGCCAGGTTTGGCAAAGGCGTGGGAATCGTCGGTGGGATGTCGTTATGCGTCGCCACCACATCTAAGTTGGGCATTTAATTAGACAGGTAGGTCCATGTCTTCGCCAGCGATTGAGTCGCCAGTGCCGGTGATGGCGATTCCGATCGCGTGTGTGCCAAAGTTCGCGCAGAACGACAATATTGCGCCATCGAGTCCAACCTTGCACTCGCGAAAGTCCTCGGTCATTGCGCGTCTGCAGATGGCTGCAAGGTGGCCCCTCCAGCAGCACCTTCAAGGGCCGTTACCAGCATCTCCGCCTTGCACACACTGAAGCCTTCGGCCATTGCGCATCTACAGGCAGCTGTAAGGACGGCTCTCCGGCAGCACGCTCAGAGGCTGTTGCCAATGTCTCTGAGTTGCTCGCATTGTCTTCGGCTATTGCGCGTCTGCAGTTGCTCTCGTTCGATTTGCGACGCGTCGGGCGAGGGCGATGTTTCGAAATCGTGGGCGCGAGGGCGAGGGTCAAGTTGAGGGCGAAGTTGAGGGCGAGGTCGAGGGCGTTCTCAGCGACGGCTTGCGGAAGCGTAGTGGGTGCGTGGCTGTTCGCTGCGGCCACGGTCAATGCTTGCACACAGGATCGCGGGATTCGCGGTCAAGACGCACGACGGTAGTTGTAGATATGAACGTGATTGTGGTGTTGTTGCAGTTGGTAGTGTTGGGCAGTGGGTGCGGGGCGCCGTGTTTTCGCTTCGCGGTCAATCGCACAGCTAATTTAGCGGCCGCGGTCCCGCACCCAATTGACTGCTTACCCCGCAGATTGCGATGAGGCCCGTTCCCTTCCGTAGGCGCATTTATCAACGTTTGATTCTCGGACCATGACGGGTTCTTTCGTGTCTTGCAATATTGGCTTTGGAGATTGTTTGCGGAGGAATGCATCGTTGACACAGTGTACGTCCTCCAACGGGCTCGGGTCGATCAAAGGGCGGTGCGTCTACATGAGTTGTTCTTACATGCCGAGCTATGTTATCATGGGTTGATTGGTATTCGCAATGTGGACATTTTCGTAATCTGCGCATTCCTTTTGGGTCCCGGTTGTGATGGAGATCTGGTGTGCAATCTGGACAGTGACGTGGTGATCAGTGGTCCTGGCGACGTGGTGATGATCTTGTAACATCCCCACAGACAAGACAACTGCTCGCCAGCACTGCGATCGCATCAGAATTGCCAAATGGTGCGCCAACTTGTACGGGCGTCCCCAGTTGTTATGCCAGACACTGACGCCGAAGCTTACGAAAGTCGCAACCACCGACGCGCAGGCAAAAAAAAATGTGAGAAAGCGCAGCCGGCAACTTCACAGGCCCATGTTGGGCCCTGTGCTTTCGCACTCATCACTTGGTCGTCGTAAATCGGTCACTACTCGTTCTACCAGCCGCCGTATTCGTAGCACAGGATACGTCAGGCGGCGATGTTTCCGTCGCAACGGTGGTCACCAGTTCTCCCACTTTTGTATGACGTTCTCGTGTTGAATGAAAAGCTTCAAATGGTTCCGAGGCGCAAATGCGGCCACACATCCTGCACTGCAATTGGTTACCAAATTGCACAAGGCACTGTACGCTCGTTTGCCAGCTGAAGCAAACACAATCCACACTGCCAAATCAATTGAGGATCAAACATGGACCGTACCTGTCCTATCCGCGTCCTCACTTCTTAGATACACTCTACACCATGTCCTCCCAATCCTTACGGCTGCCCCGTGAGCTTCGAGACAAAGTGTACGAACACCTCATCACCACCGTCCAGCGACGAGTTCCGATCATGCCCATCGTCTTGTACTACAACACAGTAGCAGTACCTCTACCGCTTCTTCAGGTATCCTACCAGATACGCGAGGCAAAGGATGCGCTTCGACGTTCCCGCGACTCTCTACAAGCAACCTTGCTTCTAGATCTAGCGGATGCAATACCTGGAGTTGTTTCCCAACTATCGACGTGGTATGACCTAAAACTCATCTTACGGTGCATCAATCGCCATATATCATCTGATCGACAACGGAAAGGTAATGCCAACCCCTCAGACGTACCAGTCATCATCGACCCCAACACCAATCATGTCCGCCCTTGCATCTACACAGATTGGTACTTCCGGATACCGTATCGGCCAGCCTTCGAGCTCTTCCTCCATGATTTGGTTCTTTAGTCACGGCGCGATAACCTCGTCAACTTGCGGCTGACGACTACGGCTAATCAAGCTGAAGACGTAAAATTCCTAACAGGGCTCCTGGTCCTTCACGCGGGCCCGAACCTCGTAGTCACGCTACACGTGCCAGAAGGACAGACCTTGCCAATATGGAGGATTGCTCTCAACGACAGGATGACACATCCTGACCGCTACAAATGGCGGCACTGGAACCATGTCCCAATCAACCTCACAGTGGTACGTGCTCGAGAAGACACCAGAAGTATTGTCGAACTTCAGACTTCGTCTCTTGTTCGCAATCACGGGAAGCATCATCTCGGTATTGTCAATGATGTTCATGGAATTTCACTTGTAGTGTCTTTGGGCTTGAGAAAGAAGTGTTGGGCGCTAGAAAGATGACTTGCGCAGGAGAAGCAGAAGTAAGCGTGTATTCGTAGTTTACAGGAGCTGTTGCCGAGTTCTATCGTTGCTTAGCTTGCCTCGAACGCGCAGCCTTTGTCGTTGTGTATATGCACTATAGCTCCTTTCAACCTCAGCCCCAACCTCTAGAATCCCTGCACAAAGGCCGGCGCAATTGGTGTAGTACCGTGGTCTAACAAGGGCTGTTGGCCTTGTCTAAGATATCTCCACATCTGCTGTAAGACAGCTTGCGAGGCACTTAGACAGATTAGGCACCCCTCTTTTGTGTGCCTGCATGCAGCTTGTGCACCTTTCCCGCTGTTCAAACCCTCCAAAATCTCCTCACAACAACAGAAACACCAAAAGGTCAGCCTCAAAAACCCATAAGAAGGCGTGAAGAGATGGAATAGATAGAGGCTGATTCAAGAATGAAGTCAGGTCTGGTCGATTTTAGTATGAAAAGACTACTCATTCTACACATATGAGAATCCCTATCACTTTTGTTGGAGCGTCGGGTTATGCAAGAAGCCTTTCCTTCCGCCACCAAACTTGTCACTTGCGTCTGTCGCATTTGACATGGCACTTGGTGTCGGATCCTCGCGAGCCCTGTCGCGGCGAGCCTCGCGGTGTGCCTTTGAGAGAACACAGACCAGGGACTGCAGCGTCTCCGTTTGCCTTCTGCAACCCTCTCCCGATTGCACGACCTAGTGCTTATCCTCACTTCTCTCTCCTTCACTCTGTCCCTCACTCTCTTTCGCCCACCTCTTCGTGGTCTGCCTGCCGCCAGCAAACTTGCGCGGCCACCTCTCGTCCATCATGCCACCAACTCCTCGCTCCCGCAGTTCTCGCGACGCCTGGACACCTGTCTCACTCTCAACGAGATCCATGCGAGCCCGCAGATCGGGGCCCAGTGAAAGTCTACCAGAACTCCACTCTCCTTCAAGCAGTTGCTAACAAAATCAACAGGATCTCAACACTTCTGACGACCGTCATATTCCCTATCCACGCTCTCGCCCACGATCCATGCGAGCCCGCAGAATCGGGCCGAGTAAACGTCTACCAGAACCCCCTCTCCCTCAAGCAGTTGCTAATAAAATGAACAGGATCTCAATACTTCTGACGACGGTCATGTTCCCTGTCCACGCTCTCGCCCACAATTGGAGCAAGCTTCTGCCGCCGCTGTGTCGACTGTACCAACGGGATCATCGGCGACGCTTGTCCACAACGATCTAGTCCGGGTTCAGAAGCTAGAACAGGCACTGCTTGCTCTCGAGGAGCAGCTGTTCCGGCAGCGTCGTTGTCAAGAAAACTCAGATCGGAGCATGAGGGAATTGCGCCAGGACAATCAGGAGAAGGCTGCGCACATTCAACGCCAGTCGGAGGTCTTTCAGAACACGCGAATCCAATGACTGCAATGCGATGCAACGCCTGTGGATCCTCAGTCGAAGGCTCTGACGGTTGGGTGTTGAACGGATGCGGGGCAGTAAGCAGGCTACCTTACACTTCCTGACTGGTTATAAGCTACTAATAACTCGCCTCTGGTGCAGATTCGCTGCTGTGGGCAGGGCAGTCAGCAACAGATATGCCGGATTCACTCCTCGTTTGGGCTGCAGGAAATGCACCACGTCTTTAACTGGACGTGCTCAGTTCCCTACTGCGACGCGCGAGAGCGGCTCTTCGGAGACTTCCTCGATCTCTGCTGTGGTTCGTGGGCCTTCATCGTACATTGTCCTCGTTTCGCCGTACTGACTCACGCGCAGGTCACCCAATCTGCACTACCTGCTTTCTCGCACAGCTACAGGCACAGGCTGGACACGTGTCAAACTACGAGTGCCTTATTTGCAAGCGCGATTACGACTACTTCACTATTGCAGACAGTCCGCGTCTTCAGCACGAACCCTCGCAGCGGCTTACCGTACGACCCCCATTCGGCAGGTTCTAGTGCATGCGATCGTATGCGACTGACAGCAGTACAAAGTCGTCCCGACGCTAGCATCTCATGGACAGGGCTGCCGCCTGCAAGTGCAGCGCTATCACCGGATGATCAACCACTTATCCTTGTTCGTGCTTAGTCGCGTACCCAAGGAACGGGAAGCGGGCAATACCATGACCCCATGGTTTCTGTACGGTAGCTTTCCATCACAATCTAAAATGAAGCCAAACAATGCAATCAATTTTCTTGTTTCCATCTGTACTGTCCTTTTGCGCCCTGAGCTCTCGTGAGGTACCGTTTCAACCACACTGTCGAGACGCTCGACATCGACGAGTCTGCCACGCGCGAGCTCTACCATGGCACTGAGTGGGGCGCGAGCTGAGGCGATCCAATATGGGGGAGATGATGGAGATGCTCTAGCCGATCTGATCACGGTGTTCCATCACCTTTTGCCCCATCTGATTGATGCCGCTCGGCAAAGACGCGGGGAGCCTCGCTTAAGTTATGTAAGCCTGTACAGGGCTGTCAAGTGAGGAAGAAGAAGTGTTGGTTGTATTACAAGTTATGGACAATGAGCACAATATATAGACGAGATTAGCCAATGAGACTGGCCTGAATAGGCTGACAAGTTAGGAGATAGCATCTCCTCGCCGCGCAGGCAGAAGGCATCTGCGCCGCTCGATGCCAACGTTCTTGATCCAGTGCATGCCAAAGCTGGCGAGAAGTGCGCTCGACGATGACAACAAAGCTGATCAGGTAGCTTATTGTGTATTAGTGTGTAAAATATAATATGATTTCCGGTACCCATGTTTCCACGGCCAAAGAACAAACCAGTTTTGCTCATCGCCTACCTGTCGTTTGTTCCCCTCTGCAAGCTTCGCCAGATTCTGGCTAAAAATGAACCCAGCCGTGTCGTGATCGTGAGAAACAAGTCCAGAGCGTCATACATGCGACGTCGAGCCCTTGTGGCGCTCCAGCTGGGGTAGGAAGATGCCCCACTGAGGGAAGATCATTCACCGGAATCTGTGTTGAATCAGATTTGGCATTTTTTTCTGGTGAGTTCGACTCTGTGTGCTCATTGCTGGGGATCACAGCCTTGGCAGGGCCAGCAGACCGGTATTCTCTTGCCTCAACTCTCGGGTCCTGATATGCGACAATTATGGGTACTGACAATGATCGGGGGTCAATGCGCGACCAGAACAAGGTCTCGTGCATTGGGCCATCGGCATAAGATTCGTGCAAATCGACACTATCTACACACCAGGGGTAGGAAGGGGGCCGTGCACGATATGTCTGAGCAGCGTGGGGTTGTCCCGCGGCAATTGGGTACCAAAGACAACTGCCCACTCACCTCGGCCTATCCGTAGCGGAGACTGCTGCACGGTCTAAGGCGTTGGCCAATGGCCCTGCGTAACGACCACTGCTGGGAGTCGTTTTGCCCGCATCTTCACATTGAGCATTCCTCACCGCTGGTTTGTAGAAAGTGGTGCGACTTCGAGGCGGAAAGGATCGCAATCTATGGTGCAGCCATGCACATGTGTGGGAAGTGCCTATCGGGGAATGATGATTGCCTCAAAATACAAGCTTACCCCACATCCAATAGATCGTTTACACTCCATGAGGTAGTGACATTGCTGCGCACGGCTCATGCAACGCTCCTGCATCAACGCCGGGGTGTGGGGTTACCCGCGTTTCGGAACATGCATGCTTGGGCGCGTGTGTCTGTGGATGGCACCCATCAAACCAGATCTCTTTGGTGTCAAATTTGAGCTCCGCTCCTTATGCTCATGGCTCGTTACAGCGGTTTGCATCTGGTGCGACCCGTACTATATTGAAAGCCCGAAATAGGTCCTGTACCCGATTCAGTGCGGCGACGTTATTGGAAGAGCGACTCTAACATCCTCCACGGGTTGCTCCGAGGGAGGGCTGTATGTATTCGACACGTCTCAATGCACCCTTTAAAGGCGTGCATCACCTTGCCGCCGATTTCGTAGGTTTACGACCCAGCAGTCGTGGAGCAGGCTGCAAAATTTTACAGCGGCGATGGAAATGCGACAGGTCGTCGTGACATTGTCGAACAGATAGATCCAGACAGTCTCCTCGCCAAGCTCAGCTGGGGCACACAAGCTCTAGGGGAAGCGGATGGTCTCCCAGTGGTTACAGTCAACATTACGCAGCTTGGACACCCGCATTGTATGACTCGCAGCCATCCGCTGCGGGTTGCGTGTCAGCCAGTGCGTTGCGCTCCTGGTCGTACAAGTGGACGAGCATTTTTGCCTTGGGCGCGAGAGCCGGGGGTAGGACTAGTTGAGAAGTGTGCATGGGATTTGACGATGATATATCAAGTGTCCTTGTGTATGCTCTTGGAACAACTTCTTCATGAACATTCAAGTCTGACCTTCGCTGAAACTTCATTTCCAATCACGAAGATTGTTCCACATTCTGCCTTTGTGCACTTCTCCTCATCGCCGCGCGCAAGACTCAATACCGGTCCTCCATCCAATTCATTTCCCGAGCAAGTATGAACCGGCATAACCCTCGCCGCCTCGACGAAGATTTCGACTCCATGGGCAACAACACCCTTCTTACCGCACAAACGCTTAAACCAGAACATGTTATCTCAAGCCAGCTTAGGACTCACGCGGCCCTCACAGTATTCATCTTGTACCATATCGGAACACAGCGGTGGACAGGCGACATCCTAGACGCTCTGCAGGCCCACAGGCTCACGCTGGAGAAACTGACGATGATGTCAAAGGAAAGCTGGCGGTGGGTCAGTTCCCCGGTGTCCCTGGTGCAACCTCTCGTGCAGATGCAACATCTCAAAATGCTCACCATAGATTACGAAGTATTCCAACAGTCGGGCTTTCAGCACAACAAGCCGCTATCGATGATGTTACCTCACAGCCTGGAGAACTTGGAGATTATCTTTGACACTGCTCGCATGTCCACGGCGACGGACTACAACTCATCGCTTCTATCCCTACGAGAACTACCATTTCTGCAACGATTCAAAGTGTTGTATCGACACGATTGCAAGCCAGACAGTCCAATTCTTCTTCATCTTCACACAATCCAATCGGTGTTCAGGAATTTCGGCAAGCCATGCGAATACGAAATCGTCAAAGGCCCAGAGGACGCTGAACATGACCCAGGTGAGTGCTACTCTGTTCCTTGGTTCGCCGGATATACTTCGCTGACTTGATTTCAGGCGACTTGGTTTGGGTCGTTGGCTCGTTGGCGATGCTCGGCTACGAGGGTATCCAAATGGGACATCAAGTTTCTGGATTCTACTCTGGTGCAAAAATCTCGACAATGGTTCGACGGAAGCTGGGGGTGCCTCCTGGAGATCCTAGCGAATATTGGCCGAATATGGAGGTGTTGAGCATGACAGCGGAAATCAGTGGCATGGATGGATGGATGTGATGTAAAGTGCATGGTTATTGCGTGGTGAGCGTCTTGCAGGTGTATATCATCACGGGACAGAGGTTGTTACGATTGATGGTCTTACATATCCATGGTAGTGTCAGCATATGGTAGCAATCTGAATGATGATCCACACAGTTTTTGTTGCACGCTAGCAGGGCTATCCCTACACTCTCTCGTTGTACACGTATATATAGCTTCCCTCGTTCATAGCTACACAATCAACTTAGTCCTTCATTCCTCCTTCCACATCACACATCCAAGAGTTTTGCAGTGTGGTAAGTGCTTCTGTACGCGCCCAGAGTCTTCTCCACCATTCCTTCGGTGACTGTCAAGATATAGCTAATCGCAGTTGGCTTCCTAAGGACATCCGCTGGCTTGTATGTGGTGTGGTGACGTTGATTGAAGATGTTAACATGTGAGAGAGGAGGATTGAGGAAGAAGTTGGTTAATTGATAAGTATATCGAAGAGAGCGAATATATATCCTCCTATTACATAATCAGTAATGAAACGCTTTGTTGTCACAGTAGATGACTGGTGTGATGCCTGTCTTGAATTTGAGCTGATTGAATAGGTTGTTCCACCAGATGAACTCTGATGCAGCACGGCTAAGGGAGTAGAGTTCAGCCTCTGTAGTGGATTTTGTGACTGATCGTTGTTTAGTAGCTTTCCAGTCAATAGGCATCCCAAAGAGCTTGAAGAGGCAGCCATCTGAACTAGCTCTAGTGGATAGGTTGTCTGCAAATGACGCGTCTGATGCTCTAAAGAAGATAGGCTCTGAGTTGAATGCAGTACTAGGGATTAAGTAACCAGCGTTGTCAGGAGTGACGTTGACAGGAGTGAGTGCTGAGGCTGTCAAGGCAAGATTACGTGTCTTGATTAAGTAGCGCCAGGCATGAGTTGCAGCGCGCAGGTGTTGTTCTCCAGGATTGGTGAGGTATTAAGAGAGAATAGAGTGGGTGAGTGAGATATCAGGTCTTGTGAACACTGAGATGTAGGCTAAGGAGCCAACTAATTGCTAGTATCTTTTCTTCAGTGCTTTATGTATTACTCCAGTGTTTAGCTCAAGGTTAGTTTCAGCTATTAGAAAATCAGGTAAGGTAGTTGCTCCCTCTATCAGGTTGTATTTAGTTACTACCTTATCAATAAAGGCGTCTTAGATGAGCTATGTTAATTGTTAAGGAATGTCACAAATAACACGTATGCTAAAGAACCAGTTAAGTTAACCTATAGATCTGAGCTCATACTTCTTAAAGAGCTTCTCCTAGAACTCCTTGTGAATATCTAGCTTTGATAGATGTACTAGAACAACAATATCATCAACATAGAAGAAGACAATAAGGCTGTTATTAGCAAAGAGGCATAGTGTATTTAGAATTTGTTTAAGGCTAAGGTCTTGAAGAGTGTTAGCTAGGGCCTGGTACTAGAGTAGAGGTGCTTCCTTGAGGCTATACAGGGCTCAGCGGAGGAGTAGGAGTGCTCCAAATTGAGTGGTAAAGCCTTCAGGTGTGTTGCAATACAGCTTCCTTAGTACCTAAGCATTAAGGAAGGCGTTCATAGTATTATATTAGAACATAAGCAGTCCAAATTTGGTGGCTATTGCAATGAGCGCTCGAAAGGTTTTAGCTGCTAGTGTAGCAGCGTAGGTGTCACCCTATTAAGCTTAGAGATCACCTCTGACTACAAGTCGTGCTTTAGCCTTTAGGAAATAGCTATTCTTATCAAACTTGTTGGTGTATACCTACATGAGGGGCAAAGTCTCTGCATCAGCAGTGAAGGGAGTCACATCTGTGTTCTTAAAGCAGCCTTTCTTCCAGCAGTTATCTATCTCTTTTTGCATAGCCTTCTAGTACATATCAGCCTAGAGATGGTTAGCAACGTCTTTGAACCGCTTAGGTAGATCAGGCATCTGGTCTTGATAGAGCTTTGGAACAATAGTGTAACGACGCAGGTAAGACAAGAGATCTGTATGTGGGCCGAACTCACTCAGAGGCATGTGGGAGTGCATGGGAGCAGGAGCCAGGATACAATTGCCACCTATAGGTCTTGTACGAAAGGATACAGAAAACTACTGAATGATGATCGCAGGCAAACAGTCTCTATATACCTAAGTGGCCGGAAGCTCGCAGTAGCACAAGGAGTCTGATAGTCATCTGATGTAGCATACAGAGTCCAACCTTGTTTCGCATGGTAGCACAAACCCACCTAAGCCTCTGATACTGATCTGATACTCTCCCGTTGTACCTAGAAGCTGCAATAGAACGAGGTGCCGATGTGACCTTGTTACACTACCCCCTCTCCTAAAAATAAGGTAGATAGTCTCTTATCTAGTTCTAACATGCCTTTAAACCTTGTCGTCCTGCAATGAGTCCGTGTCTTCAACGCCTTGTTCCTATGCTTTCAGCCAGTCTCTGAGGGCTTAAGGAGGTCTAGGCTTGTCAGGATACTTATTATAGAAGGCTTTCAACTTGTAGGGTGCACCTATGAAATTTGAAGCTCAGTACTAGACAGGGTCCAGATCATGTCTGACCCAGCTCACTCGGTAATAGAGAGTTGAGCGGGACAGCTTGCTGGCAAGGATGTCTTGCACCTCCCACTCATCAACACTATTAATTAGAGTGCTGACAGGCTTTAGTGCTTCTTGTCCTGGCAGAGGATCCTGAGGATCTTTAGATAAGAGATTCGGCGCAAAGATATCGTGTATTTGAGAACTAGGCAGAGGCTTTAGACGATATGAGTGTCCTACTTGTTCAATAACTTTAAAAGGACCTTGCCATTTGTCTGAGAGCTTTCGGCTAGGTCTCAGAGTAGCCAGGTTCTGGGCATCCAAGTATACCATGTCGCTGACTGTCCAGTCTATAGGGCGACGGTGCCTGTTAACAGCGCTTCGCATTCGATTCTGTGCCTTCTCTAGATTACTTATAGCTATTATCTAAGCTGCGTGCATTCTCTAAGCAATCGCTTTGGCGTCGCGAACGTTTAGTTTGTCTGGCGGTTTGACTGGGTTGGATCTGCTCTAGTCCCAGCTTTGTCTTGGTTCAGAGCCATATAGGATTTAATACGGAGACATGCCAATAGCTGAGTGCGGTAGGGCAATCTGAGCTCTATCTATCAAGGGCAGAAGGGAGCTCTAGTTGTCCTAGTAATAGGATACAAATAGACAGAGCCTCTGGTTGATATACTTGTTCATAATCTCTGTCTAGCTATCAGTTTCCTTATGGTAGGCAGTAGAAAGTTTAACTTTCACGCCTAGTATCTGACAGAACTCAGACCAGAAACTAGAAACAAACTGAGGACCGCAGTCAGAGACGATGGTTTCCAGAGTGTGTCTGAATCAGTATACCTGTTAGGTGAACAGCTCAGCCATGCCGCGAGCGTCAATAGTCTTGTAGCATAGTATTGAAATAGCTTGCTTTGAGAGGCGATCTATAATGACCATAATCTGATCATATCTAGCTGCGTCCTGAGGGAACTCCTTGAAATTAATACACAGGTGCCGCATAGGCCGATCTAGGATAGGTAACAGATGCAGTTCTCTAGAGATTTGGGGCTGTCTCAGATGCGCTTTGCGACAGGCGATGCAGTTTCGGACGTAGCGCTTGCACGAAGCCTCGATGCCTTTCTAGTAGTATTTGCGGGAAAGCAGTTAGTATGTCTTCATTGCGCTAGGGTGGGCGGATGATACTTGATCGTGGGCCTCTCGAATCAGACGGGTAATCAGGGGTGAGCCGGAGTTGATACACAGGCGATCAGCATACAGTAGGAGACTGTTATCTACCTGAAAGTTCTTCAGCATTTTAGTACGCTCAGTCTCAAAACTATCACGATTGGCTTGCAACAGCGAATCTATCAACTTAAGAGAGTTAAGACTTATTGCCTCGTCTACTAGAGTTACAAGATGTATCGTGACCTGATCCTTCTGTTAACGAATGTAGTCGTGAGCTAACTTAGAGTTGATTCAGTGGTGAAGCCTATAGGGTCCTAGAAACACTCTTGATTGATTTTGAACCTGCGTCATACGAAGGTCCTTCAGATCTTATTCTCTTTGGCTTAATATATCTGCTCAGCCGTTGTCTTTCCTAGGTGTGTACTCAATTCAGAAATCAAAAGGCGCCAGCAGTTCAGCCTATCTGACTTGTTAGGCGTTCAGGACTTTGGTTGTCATGAAGTAACGTAAGGCTTGGTGGTCCGAATACACTAGGGTTGGTGTCTGAGTGGAGGCGAGCTCTGCTCTCTATTTTCCAAAAGCAGTGATAATAGCGAATAGTTCTTTGTTGTAGATTTCCTAGTTCAGCTCTAAACTAGATAGGTTCTAGCTAAAGAAGGAGATAGGGTACTATTTCTTTTTGAGCTCTTGCGACAGAACTCCTGCGACAACTCTATCAGATGCGTCTGTCTCTATTTTTGTAGGGCGGTCAGGATCAAAATAATATAACGTTGGAATAGCGAGGAGCGCAGCCTTGATTTTCCTGAAGGCTTCCTCACATTCCGAACTCCATTCAAAAGGGGTCTGAGGGCTCTGCAGTGCGCTGATTAGTTTAGCTAGTCTTGCGAACTTAGGCACAAATTGTCAATAGAAGCTAGTGTTGGATGTGGGAGCACAGGGCAGGTATGAATGAGGCAGAAGGTTGTTGTATTGAGAGAGCTACTGCAAGCGATTATATACACAACCAGATGAGTAAGCAGGTGACTAACAGAGTCACGTGAGATGCAGTTCACAGTGTACTGTGTGAACTGAGGTGCCAGGCTGACAGCTAGCAAAGCTGAGAAAGGATTTCACACTAGTTATAGTAGTTGGCTGTTCCTAGTTGCGAAGGGCTTCGACCTTTTCAGGGTCTACCTCAACTCTAGTGTTTGTTAGAATATACCTAAGGTACTTAGTGCGAGTTACATAGAATTCGGTCTTCTTGATATCCACTTGTAGGCTAGCTTTTTACAGTCTTTCAAGGACTTTCTAGATGTAACTGCGTGAGCAGTGTCGGTCGGAGGCTGTGATCAACGATTGTATTGCTATCTGTTGTCGTGTTGTGATTGTGATGTTCCAGGAGCTCTCGGCTCAGAGGTAAGTGCACTTGCCCATAGGGCAGTGCCTACTACAATAGGATAACATGTGACTTCAGCCACGTGGTTACACTAGACGTAGATAGTATGCTCCTGAGCGTTCTTAGAGTAGATTAGGATGTCGTCTAGATAGGCAATGCAGAAGTCGTCTAAGTACTTAATAAGAACGTCGTTCATGTACCTCTAGAAGGTGGCAGGGCTATTGCACAGGCTAAATAGAAGAACCCTGCATTTGTACGATCCGTAACAGGTCCTAAAGGTCGTCATCTCCTTAGAAGGGTCTATCCTGATTTTGTTAAACGCAGCCTAAATGTCTAGCTTAGTGAAGATCTTAGCCTTCGAAGGCTGTACAAGGAGCTCGTCAATTTAGGGAATAGGATAGGTATCCTTGCGTATTAAGGCGTTAAGCTTCTAGTAATCTACACAGATGCGTAGGTCTCTGTTAGCCTTTCGGACGCAAAGGATAGGCGATGCAAAAGGGCTCCGACTGTGCTCGATATAGCCTTTCTTCAAGTTCTCTATCACGTACTTCTTAGTAGCCTCAAGTTCCTCTCGGCTTTGCTTATACAGAGGACTGTAGCTGTTTGGTAGGGGCTCAGTTAACACAATCTTGTGGTCGTACAGTCGGTGGACAGGAAGCTGGTCAGCGGCGGTCTTGCTGAAGACATCCTGATACTGATAGTACTCGGATGGTAGTCGGTCTTGGATGAGTTGTCGGTTCTCAGGGTCATCCTTTGGCAAGTCCCTTCGATCAGTGATAAGACAGTCAATCTCATATGTCAGCCTGGCACCTCAGTTCACACAGTACACTGTGAACTGCATCTCACGTGACTCTGTTAGTCACCTGCTTACTCATCTGGTTGTGTATATAATCGCTCGCAGTAGCTCTCTCAATACAACAACCTTCTGCCTCATTCATACCTGCCCTGTGCTCCCACATCCAACATCATATATTGAGGTAGTGAAGAACTCATGTTGACTGCTTTTCAGATTGAAGTGGAAGGCGTTCGCTGATATGAGAGCAATAGTGGTATGATGCACTTCTGGCTTGGTTCAGATAGGCTTTGTATCAGCTTTTGGAGGAGGGAGCTAATGAGCGCGGGGCAGTCAGAGTAGTCCTCAGATGCGATTTACTGTCAGGCTCTGCCGTTGACAGTAGTTGTCCTTTTCCTAAAGAGCGTCTCGACGGCGTACGTCTCGTTCGACCTCTTCTTGACGCATAGGCTGTTCTAGTTGCATCTCGATGACTTTGACTAGGTCGTAATTTAGTGGATAGCGTTCAGGCTATATGATCCGATTCTGTCTGTATCTAGGTGTACTTTGAAGCGACGCATCCACTTGATACCAATGATGCAGTCCTGCGATCCTAGGTCTATGATCACAAAGGGGCAGTTCCTGATTGTGCGTCTGTCAAGCTTAAGGTGTAAGCGAATGTACTGGTGAACTAGGGTCTGAATCTGGTCAGAGAAACCCTTAACTATAATTTTGAAAGGAAGGTTGCAAATAGGCGCATGTAATGCTTGAGATAAAGATAAAGTAATAGAAGAGTTTAAAAACAAATAACCTTAGGCGCCAGTATCTATTAAGGAGTGTAATCAGATGCTATATCCTTAGAAAGATAACATAGTAGAAATTCGGAAATTTTTGCCTCCAAGTAGTTTCGATAAATCAATGCGAGATAAATTGTACTTGCTCAAGTTCTAGCCTAGGGCGGGGCTTTGTCCTAAGCGTCTCTGTTTCCCGTCTAGGATGTCTCTAAGTCTTGAAATTCGTCGTCTAATTCTGAATTAGGCTTAATCTCCTGCACCTTTAGACTAGAGCAATTACTAGCATAGTGGCTAGGTTGGTTACAGTTATAACAGTTCCCGCCGCTAGGCTGTGGTGCTAGGGTCTTGCTAGATTGCTGAGAATCTGCGGGCTTTGCGAGTGGTTTTGAGACAGAGGGATTTCTAGAAGAGGTCTAGCTAGTCTTTAAAAGGGTTCTGATACGCCTCTAAACTGCTTCTGACGCAGATGCTGTAGCCTGAGGAGTTGCTGTTTCCTCTATAATACGAAGTGGAGGGTTCCTCCTCTCAGAGTCATATGCGGTCAGGTAGGTGACCATTTTCTTAAAGGAGTTGTTCTAGAGCGGCTTGAATCCTATATTTGGCGTCTGTAAAGACTGGGTAATCTTGTCCTATAGGAGAAAACTCCACTCTTCCTTGTTGATTCTGCCTTAAACAGCAGCTGAGACAAATCGAGCTTTAAAAGCAGGAAAGGTCTCGTTCTTTGCTATAATGAGACAGTAGAAGGCTGTCTGATTCTCTGCCTCCTCGTTGCTAGAGACAAAGAAGGTAGTCAACAGAGCAATCATGTCTTCTGCTGTTTGGAACCGAAGGTGATTTGATTCCGCTAGGTATTGTGGTTCCAGGTACTCGCGTGCAGTACCTGAAGTGTGTCCCCATACAAGAGCTATGCGAGCGCGTTCACTTAGGTAGTGATCAGCGTTGATTTCTAATCAGTCTTGAATTGACGCTTGCTACTGTTGAAACGTTAGTTCTTCGCTATTGCTTAGGCTTTCAATCTTAGGCGTACGTTCGGACAGCTTTCGGGTGGGGTACTCAGGTATCTCAGACAGGTATCGAGTGCTGTAGTTGGCTGGCGATAGTCAAGATATAGTCAGGTGTGATTCAGTCGTAGGAAGAGTTAGGGCTTAGGGCCCTTGTGCCCGCATAGCCGCAAGTTCTGCTTCTAATCAGAGTACGGTGCTGCGTAATGCTGCGTACGAGTCTGTTGTGTCTAGGTTATCTTCTTCTGCGCCCTCGTCCTCTGACGCTTCTACAGAAGGCTTAGCTGGTTGTGGGGGTTGAAGGTTGGTCTCCGGCTCCGCCTAGAGTCGGGTAGAATGTTGTGTAGGGCCCGCAGGTCCTGAAGTTAGTTTAGCAGGCATTAGCAGTTACCTCTAATCCTGCTGGGTTTTTAGTAGTCTTGTAGTCTCTACCTAGCGCTCTGCGCATCTTTTTCTGAAGGCAATCCTGTTCGCATCTGACAGGAAGTTCCAAACCTATAGGCTTCGGTCGACAGGAGGTCACTAGGATCCTATCTGTACTGAGTGATTCGATATAACAGTGTACGAGGCCAACCTGAATCGAATCAGTGGTGTCTTAGGACTTGGACGTAATCTATTAAACAAATATTGTGATATTATAAAGAGGCTGTCACTAGCAGTGGTGAGTTTTTCTATATAATGTAACGACGCAGGTAAGACAAGAGATCTGTATGTGGGCCGAACTCACTCAGAGGCATGTGGGAGTGCGTGGGAGCAGGAGCCAGGATACAATTGCCACCTATAGGTCTTGTACAAAAGGATACAGAAAAACTACTAAATGATGATCGCAGGCAAACAGTCTCTATATACCTAAGTGGCTGGAAGCTCACAGTAGCACCAGGAGTCCGATAGTCATCCGATGTAGCACACGGAGTCCAACCTTATTTCGCATGGTAGCACAAACCCACCTGAGCCTCTAATACTGATCCGATACTCTCCTGTTGTACCTAGAAGCTGCAATGGAACGAGGTGCCGATGTGACCTCGTTACAAATAGTAGTGACCTTTTGGTGAAGTGTTAGGTGAAGAGATGCTGCAAAGGTCCCATAGTAGGTGAAGAAGTTTAATGAAACTTTGTTGTTGCTTTGAGTTCTGCGGCTTTGTCTGCTTTTAGAAATAATGTTCTGTTCTCTAATGTCTAGATTAAACGCTTGTAGTGCATTGTTGTTGTGACGATCTGGAAGATAGCCAGGTATGTCATACGCATGCTGAGATTCCATTAATAGGATTAGGCGTGGTAGAACCACTATTATTAAATTGGTTAGTAATGATAAGCAATCCTCTGGTGATAGAGATAGTGGAGCTGGCAAGCGTAGACTCATGGTGCCTCTAGTTAAGTCTATTAGGCTTTGATCCTTCTCTGTGTTAGGCCAATTAGCATGTGCGTTTGAGATCTCCATTTCTTCAAGGTGTCGATCCAGTTGCTCAGTAGTGTAGAGGTCATTAGTAGTAGCAGTGAAGTGAGGTTGTGCAAGATCCAGTGTGTCTACCTCTTGCTCAGTGATTTGTCCTGCAGTGATCTGTCAGCCTGGCACTCTAGTTCACAAGGTACATGTGAACTACATCTCTCATGTGACTTCACGTTACTTGCTTACTCATCTTGGTTGTGTATATAAACGCTCTCTATTGCTCGCTCAATACAACAACCTTCTGCTTCCTTCATGTCTGCTCTGTTCTCTCACATCTGACATGATCTTGTTGAGCATGTCCTCCTTGTAGGAGAATTTCCACTTGAAGATGACGTCTCTAGTCCTGATGACGCGGTTGATTGTTAGTATCTAGACTCTGTAGATGTTTAATGAGTCATATCCAATAAGGTATCTAATGTGAGCTTTTAGCTTAGTCTTGTCAGCAGCCTTGATATCTCTGTGATAGACGTAGGCTCAGCATCTGATTAGTGAGTAGTAAGCTACAGAGGGCTTTGTATCAAAGACAACTTCATAAGGTGTCAGCCTGGCACCTCAGTTCACACAGTACACTGTGAACTGCATCTCACGTGACCCTGTTAGTCACCTGCTTACTCATCTGGTTGTGTATATAATCGCTCACAGTAGCTCTCTCAATACAACAACCTTCTGCCTCATTCATACCTGCCCTGTGCTCCCACATCCAACATAAGGTGTCTTCCACCCAAGTGATTGCACTAGTGTAGTGTCGAGCAATTGGACTGCTGCTACAGCAAGCTCATTTGTGAGTGCTTTTAGGAGTCCTGATAAGATGCGCAAGGCTCGTGTGCGTTGCATGATTACCTTACCTGCTGCTTCTTGAAGGCCTTTCTGCTCATCAGTGTTCTCAGCTGTTGTCTCAATCTTGATACCAACACTCTTGCAGGCTTCAGCAAAGTTGCGGCTAAGTCCCTTCTTATTGTTAGATCTGATGATGATGACAAAGTACTTGTAGCCAAGTTGTCGCTAGATCTTCTTAATAAGGTTAAAGACAGCAGGGATAAGTGTTGTTTTGAGGCGATTTGGCAGACATGAGATCTCGTGCTATTAAGAAAATTGGCAGACAGCGTGAAGAGCATATTTATCGCCATTGTAGCACTCTTCTCCTTGTAGTGTGAGATAGATAAGGTTAATAGCAATGCGCTCAAATAGTCAAGTAGCGACTGTATCTGGTGTACGCTGTGAGATCTGCTAGTTGATCTTTGTAAGTACGCAATCCTCACACTCTTTCTAAGATAGTAGAGGATTACTACCTTAAAGTTTAGAGCCTCGTACAGCTACTTCTAGGTGGCGGATAGTATCTAACCCTAATTGAGCCTAGATGTGATATGCTTCAGTTGCAGTAGCCTTGAGATAAGGCTTTAGATCATGTGATAGCTTAAATGCAGCTATAGATTGAAGTGAAGTGGCATTTAGACGCTTCCCATCATCAGCGTCATTGAGCCAGTGGCCTGTTTAGTAGTCTAGGAGAGCAACAACCTTGTTTAGAGTTGCTTAGTACAGGTAATTCTTTCTAGAGTTAAAGTGAATTTGCATGTCTATACAGCGCAAGAGGCTGAGGATGTTAGCAAAGAAACCTTCTACTAGAGCAACGCTGGTGAGCTGGATATCCTGTATGTCGCTCAACGTTCTAACTAGAATGATGACAGTACCCTATTCGCTGATTGGAAGTAACTGTGCGCTAGCGTATAGCATTTTATTAGCTGTGCTATATTGTGTGTAGGTCTATCTCTACAATTTGGAGTTGTTAATGATGTGGATATTTGATCTAGGATCCATGATCCACCGGTTGATGTAAGGTAGTATTGACACATAATTAGCTGAGAAGGCTTGATAGGAGCAGGCCATGCTGTAGGGTTGATGATTGCCATAAGGTTAGGTATCAAATGCAATTAGCTTTTTGCTTAACTTAAGTGTAGCCTTTGCTCTTTGCCTGTCTACAGCTCTCTAAAGCTGCTTAGTAATCTTAGGATTCTTCTTAGCCTTTTTAAACTTGGCTTCAATCTGTGGGTCTGATGTCTATCCTGCTAGGCAAGCTACAGGGTTGAGATATAGACAGTTGCTGTACTAGTGTTCCTTTAGACAGATGCATTTGCCTGGTGGTTGATTCTGGTTTGCTTGAGGCTTCAGGCTAGGTCCTTCCTTAGTGGTATTGGCCTTGTTATTTGACCTAATGCCGTCAGCAATGCCGAGAGAGGGGCCAAAGGAGCTAAGTGTAGGTCCTTGCGGCTTGATGATACGGAGAAACTGCCTAAAGCTAGCAACTAGCGTGGTGATCGTTGGTAGATCTGAATCTTTCTCTTGCAGATCTAAGAGCTTGCGGAGCTCCGCTGTAGCCTAGGTTTCATGTACCTTGTTAGCAGTGACGAGAAATTGTTCTTGGACCTGTCCTCCTTTCATCTTAGGCATATCAAGTGTAGCCATGAGATCAGTGACGCGTATCCATTCGTCCAGCTATTTGTTAATGCTAGTATTGCGTGGCTTTAGCGATCGTAGAGCGTCATATTTTGCCCTAAGCTCTCTCCTCTAGGTAGGGTCAGATAGAGCTATGTAGGCTTTAAGTTTGACAAGTCGTGCATGTGCAGTTGTGTCATTCTAGATAAGCGGAACTACGGAAGTAGAGATTGTTGATGCAACGTCAGTGCAGATCTCCTTAAGAGCTTTGTCCTTCTGGTACTAATCCTTGTACTTATATTCCTACTTACTGAGCTTCATGCGCTGTACTTAGAGAATATCTGATGTGAGATCTCCTTCAGGAAGCATAGGGCGCTCAGGTTCTAGATAAAGAGCAGGCGGCGTCGAGACTGATAGATCACAGTATTCCTATATTCCATGTGAAACTGCTTTGTCCTTATGTTGAAATAACTAAAGAGACTACTCCTCAGGCCTTGTAAGGATAACAAGGGTCTTGTTAGACCTCTAGGTTTCAAATGATGCTATAATAGATGGCAGGATGGTGATGACCGCTAAGTGCAGATGTGCTGGTATGCCTGGTGTGTCCAGTATATCCGGTGTGTGCAGTGCGTCTGCAGTGTGTCCACAGTGTCTAGTGTGTCCGCGGTATCCTTAAGAGACATGAAGTGTTCAGTGTTAATTAAGAGATGAAGAGATACTAAAGAAATAGCAGTTGTAGGTGAACTTCAGTAGTTGAAAGATTGCAGTGTGCAAATCCGGGCTCATAACTCTTGGATGTGTGATGTGGAAGGAGGAATGAAGGACTGAGTTGATTGTGTAGCTATGAACGAGGGAAGCTATATATATACGTGTACAACGAGAGAGTGTAGGGATAGCCCTGCTAGCGTGCAACATCATGCTTTCCAGGCGTAACGTGTTTTACAAGCGAGTCGGCCATACAAGCGAGTCGGCCACCCCACCAACTTCTACACCTATACAGGCGTACATCTCACCCACGTTAAGAGATAATATAGAGATATCAATATGATATATTAAGCAGTATATAGAGTATCTTTTTTGCACATACGCGAGTTATGCCCTATCTCTCTGCACCTCTTGCAGCGCGCCAGAGCCTGTCGGCTAAGGCCTGATCTCTCTCCACCTTGACGCTGTTCATGCTCTATCTGCTGGTCAGCCTCCTTTTGAGCGAGTATATCCTCTCCCTCTCCCTTTGTCAAGGTCCCCTGCTTCTGTATCCGCTTCTTTTTGCGCTAAAAAAAAAATGATCGCGCATTAGCTCAGCTGAAAGCATCATCACCTGCGCCCCCTTCTTTAGCTGGTCAATTGCCTAAATAATCGAGGCTGGCGATGAACTCTTGTGCCGCTGCACGCGATCACGTATTAAAGTTGATTGAGCTTCAAGCTCACGTACGTTGCTCGGCGTACGAGCCTCCCAGAGAGCCTCTACGAGAGCAGCAGGAGTAGGCGTACGCAGCTGCACGTCAAGCTTCGACAGCACAGCGTCTGGCTGGAGGGGAACAAGTCCTGCGCCTCGAAAAGCTGAGCAGATATTGGATAACGTAAACGATTGATCAAAGGCTGCCTTGGACGCTGGCAGAAACTCAAGCTTCGTAATGTGGTTGATGTGGTGGCGGATCAGAGCCTCAATCTCACGGCTGTATGCCCGCTTCAATGGTGAGAAGCAGCCAATGTCAAGTGGCTGCAGCAGATGTGACGAGTGAGGCGGCATGCAGAGCGTGTAGATATTGTTCTCCTTGCAGAGCTCTCGAAATTTCAGAGAGCGGTGGCTCTCGTGGCCGTCGAGGATGAGCAGGCAACGTGCACCTATAACACGAGTCTTCATATGAGCATCAAAGTGCTTTAGCCAGTCAACTCCTAGCTCGTTGGTTGTCATGCCATTGTCGCTGACTGCGATTGCCCAGTCGCGTGGGATCTCTGTCTCCTCTACCAGGCAGATAGATGATAGCGGCCAGCAAAGATGAGGAACGGTGGGATTGACCAACCAGCTGCGTTGATTGCAGCAATCAATGTCACCCATTCACGATTGCCTGGCTGAATAGCCTTTGGCCTGCCTCTTCTCTCTGAACCTGTCACAACAAGCTGAGTCATAATCTTGCCCATCATGAAGCCAGCCTCGTCAAAGTTGTAGACATCCTCATTGCAGATGCCATACTTGGCCTTTGTCTGCTCTACAAGCTCAAACCAGTCTCTGATTAGTACAGGATCCTCGCATAGAGCTCTCTGTCTATCGTACGCTCGATCGAAACGTGTCGTAAGACTATCTGTACGCTAGACAAAGTTGCGCGGCCAGTGGACGCCAACGCGACGTGCGCCGCGCGCAGCCAGCAGCTTATCAGCCATATCACGTACAGCATCGAACGTAGGCGCAAATCCACGTTGATCCAGGTCAAGTATATAACTGACAATGACCTCCTCTTCTAGCTCACTGAGTTTCTTTGAGTTGGGCGGACAATCGCGTCGGGCAGGCTTCCCAGCGCGTCGGTCGTTCAGCGTTGATTTCGGAACGCTATTATCCAGACGTTAACCCAGTTTTTCAGAGAGGCTCTCGCGTCGCCAGAGCCCGCCGTTCGAGCCAGAGGAGCCGCTGGCTACCCAAACTGCTGCCGCTGCGCAGGCCAACAATATCGTCAGCGGAAGAAATGAGGTTGCTTTCAAATGGAGATTCGCTGCCCATATAGGAGATGAAGGTGCCCAATGAGGCGCCTGACAAGGGCGAGGGCGCTGGTGTTGAGGACTATCAGGCGCTTCGAAGGACAAAGATCAGACCGCCCGAGCTATGATCGCGCGAATCGTTCGTCGCGCAATCTACCAGTCGCCTTTCTCCATCTCACCTTGTACCTTTTGACCGCCTAAAGTTGCGAGCGCCTTGTCACCATCAAAGCAACGCAAACACGCCGTTCGACACGTGTCCAGACTGCCCGCGAAGCAGCTCCCGCCGCTTTCTAGCGGTCAGGCTCAGGTAGGCACGCAGCCACCGCGTCAGGTCCGATGGCTTGCCGTCGGTGGCCAATGGGCAGGTGGAGCGGTTGGTAAGGCCCCGCAGCATGTGTCCCATTGCGTCGAATTTAACACACGCCGCCAAGCAGATGAGCTCTTCCGGCTCCCGCAAATCGTTCCAAACAACTCTGATGTCAGTCAGTATACGAATCCAGAGAGATCACAGACTTCCCTTCCCGCGACGGCGAAAATGATGATGTCGACGAATATCATCCAGACCTGCCCAATCGACAAGCGATTGCAATGGTGATACCTTCGACATATATTCGTGATGATTTCAGCCAGAGGGCACGAGTCGGAGCGTCAACCCATACATAAGAGACGCTCTACCTTAGATATCGTCACGGAACCGTCCGTTCCATATCACTATAAACATAAGGTGCATCCCTCAGTGGAGAGACACACCATGTCCCGAGACAGGTTGGCGGTCCGAACCTTCGGCGCCTTCAATGTGCGAATTTGCAGAGCTGTCGTTCATACATGATGTTAATAAACTAATTTTCCCCCAGGCTGGTAGGCTCCGACCAGCATCTCTGCCTTGCTGCGCATCCGCTTGCAATCACCTCACTCATATCCATGCCTACTATACCCAGTCTCGTGCCTGTCATGGTGCTCGCTGTCGCCAAGTGATTACCGTGTGCCTCATCATGTCTCATTGTGATCAGTCGCATCGTTGGTGTGTCCGTCATCGCGCTTTGCCATGTTCGTACCACGTATGCGAAACGAAGGTTGCGGCTCGTCCAGCCGTAGCGGAGAGCAGAGGCAGGGAATTTCTATGCTCGTTTATGCGGTAATCATGGCTGGGATGAACCAAAGGCGACGACTCAAGATTTGAGCTCGTAGGGTGCATATGTGTCCAAAGCGAGAGGTGAGGACATGCGCGCAGATAGACGACGGTCGCACGCGGAGGAATGTGTGGTCACGACAAGGTGGATGGGGTTGCGAACACAACTTCTCGGGTGCTGCTCCCAATGGCGGTTGGCCGTATGCATTTAGGACGCAGACTGATGGTGCACGAAAGCGTCGTTCGAGATGTTCTGTAGCAGTGGTGGCTGTTGTGGCTGCGCTGTCTGGTACGTGAAAGCATGTGGGCACTGAGGCTAATTTCTTGGCAGGAATCAGCGCACTGCGTGAACACCACATTCGTCACTGTCAATGATGTTAGCGATCAAACTGCGCAACTCCGCCTTTTCACTACCTCGCGTCAGAGGCAAAGCCATAGGTTTTCCTTGCTCCCGACGTATTTGCTTGGCTATAATTTCACAGACAATCTGTGTTGTGGCAGGCTGACAGCGAACGATGTCAGGCGTCCGTATCGCAATCGCTTTGCAGGTCGATGCTGCAGAGAGGCGCAGCCTGCTGAGCCTCGTCTTCCCCGCAACGTCGAAGACCTGTTGCAAGCATAAGGGGAGGACTGACCTACTTACTATGTGACACGTTACATGACGGACATGGTCGTCAGACCCACGGCTTTGATCCACGATGCGAAAACGAGACCGCATACGCGCATTCTTCGCGTCAGACCCTTCGCCTTCGGCACCAGCCCACACAGCTCCTCTGCCGCCTGCGCAACAAATGTCTCCTCCTCAGGCTCCACCGCTGACGTCCCCGCCATGTCCGCCTGGATCGAGCGCAGGTCTGTCAGCCGCGACAACGTCGCATAGCTTGGTGCTAGAGAAGGCGTTAGCGAAAACAGTAGAGAAGCTCCCGCAGGCCGAGAAAGCAGCGTTTGCACAGGCATCGAACACGATCGACGAACGAACCCTGCTTTTCCGCGTACACACCTACGATGCGGCGCACAAGGACGACTCATCCTTCAGGCCTCACGCTGAACGTCTTTCCAAATTCCTGGATCTGCTCAACAGATTCATAGGAGGCGTGGCTATAGGCATCCAGGCAAGCCCTGAAATATCGGCTCTGGTGGTCGGCTCGGTCAGGGTCGTCATTGACCTCGCCCTTAAGTTTACAATGTACTTCAGCAAGCTGACCGACATGATCTGCACTTTCGAAGACTACCTAGGCCCTCTGGCGGAGTATGCGAAGGCGGCAGACATCAACCTCGTGGAGCCGACAGTAGTCAATGCTTACGCGAACGTGCTCAGCTTTGGCTGGAAGGCGCGCTGTGTGTTCGTCGACCACAACGGCGATCAGCGGAAGTGGACATCCCTCAGAGCATTCATGCGCCAGCACTGGGAGACGTTCGAGTCAGAGTTTGCAACCATCAAGCAAGAGTTGCAGCACCATCTTGACGTACTGCTGCATTCTGTCCAGTCGCTGCACTTTGACTTCTCTAGGAATGTTGAGCAAGCAAGGCGGTGTGAAGAAGAAAGTATGACCACCTACTCCAATGTATGTGCTCCGCTTTGTGGTTGACAAACCTCCAGGGAAGGAGAGATCGGCATTCCTCACCTGGGTGTCGAGCATCGATTTCGAGAAAACCCACCAGGACACTTTTGTGAAGAAGCACGAAAAGACTTGTGACTGGCTGATAAAAGAGCCAAAGTATCAGCAGTGGTTCACCAGCCCGGCCTCATCCCTCCTCTGGTGCCACGGAAAACGTAAGCAATACTATGTGCTTACTCTAAAGACGTGTCCTGCTGACAACTTGTAGCTGGGATCGGCAAATCTGTGCTTGCGTAAGTGAAGACAATACCTCTATTGTTTGGGAGATCTCGTTCTTATCCGCGGTCTAGGTCAAACGTCATCGAAGACATCACGACAAAGATTGGACTGCGAGACGATGCCGCCCTCTGCTTTGCCTACTACAACTATCGGAACACGCAGCTGAAAGAGCTTCATCAGATTGTAGCTGCGCTGCTCAAGCAGTTGTGTCGAAGGAAAGGCCAGTTGCCCCGCGACCTGCTCCAGACTAAACATGACGCCTTGCCTTCATCTCTGGTGGGCACACAGGAAAGGTTTATATCTCTCATCAAAGACCTGTCTCAGGTCCACGTGGTGTTCGACGCTCTCGACGAGTGTCCAGAGCAAGAGCGAGGAGACATCCTTGGATTCATCACCGGGTTAGTGACGGCGCAGGTCGGTTGTCAGGTCAAAGTGTTTGTCACTAGTCGAAATGAAATGGACATCGCCAAAGCCTTCGGTGACAAGCGCATACCTACGATTCAGATCCAGACCAAGAACGTCACCGCCGATATAGAGACTTTCGCTCGCAGTCAGGTCGAAAAGCTTCAGGCTGGGGAGCATGGAAAGACGCTCTACGTCACTAATGACAGACTCAAGGAAAAGATCGTTCGGACGCTTGCTACGAAAGCGGAGGGGATGTAAGCCTTTAACCAGCAGTGGGTGCAGAGGTGTCTCCAGGCTGACTGTGACACAGGTTTCTTTGGGTCAACCTTCAGCTGGACAGTCTCTGTCAAGCCAGCAAGGCTCAAAAGGACCAAGTGGTGGAAGCTGCACTGGAGACACTACCCCAGGGCTTGCCAGACACCTACCTTCGGATTCTGGAGCGGATCGAGGGTCAGTCTTCGTACATGAGGGATTTGGCACTCAACTGTCTAGCTTGGACCGTCTATGCCCGGAGGCCTCTCAGCACCCGGGGACTACAACAAGCGCTTGCGATCAACTCAGATTGCAAAGTAAGACAGGATCTGCAGACCGACTCATCTCAAGTAATCCTTGAGGCTTGTGGCAACCTGCTGGAAGAAGCCAATGACTCGATCCGACCGATCCACTACACGGTGCAGGAGTTCTTGACAACCGCTGTTCAAGGGCTGTCGCAACAAAACATACGAGCGCAGCTTCTGGATATAAAAGCTGTGCAGAGACGGTTGAGCTTAGCGTGTCTCGCGTATATCCGACTAACGGCATTCGGAAAACCAGCTCAGAACTCGTGGAACCTCTACGACCAACTTCGAGTAGATGGTCTCGCAAGTTATGCATGCCAGAGCTTCGACTATCATATTTCCAGATGCGAAGAACCCTCTCTCGATGTCATGGACCAATTGGAGACGCTTTTGCGACAAGAGAGTGCGTGTCTTGCCGCCATTCTGCAGATCAAGATGTTGCGTGATGGCCACGACTACTGGACCATTCAAAAGCGCTTCAACCGCATGGGCTTCCTAGTGACAGCTGGTACGATCGTGTACAGCACCAGTATCTACAGCATTCCCGCCATAAGGCAAAAATGGGTCGACCAGACGCCCCCAACATATGCGTTACACCTGGCGGCTTCTGCAGGACTTACTAGCGCAGTCACTCGACTCCTTCAGGCAGGATGCGACACGAACGAGAAAGACAGCAATGACAGCACCCCACTGTACTATGCGTGCCTTCACGGCGACGTGGACACCGTTCAGGTATTGATTGACAACGACGCAGAGGTCAACGCGCAGGGTGGATACTTTGGCAACGCACTGCATGCAGCTTCAGCTGGAGGCCACGAGCAGGTGGTCAAGATGCTGCTTGATGCAGGTGCTGAGGTCAAC